>JAKRZT010000180.1:0-123420 GCA_029582215.1 Solanum sparsipilum
TCCAACAAACTCATGACATACAATACATAGAATATATATTAGAAAACATAAAAGAAATTATTAGATTAATTCCTTTAGAAAAAATATATTATGAACGAATAAATTTATAATACATATCATGAACTATATATCATGATTACTTTATTAAGTAATTTAATAAAAGAAAATATAGAAGTATTCCAACAAACTCATGACATACAATACATAGAATATATATTAGAAAACATAAAAGAAATTATTAGATTAATTCCTTTAGAAAAAATATATTATGAACGAATAAATTTATAATACATATCATGAACTATATATCATGATTACTTTATTAAGTAATTTAATAAAAGAAAATATAGAAGTATTCCAACAAACTCATGACATACAATACATAGAATATATATTAGAAAACATAAAAGAAATTATTAGATTAATTCCTTTAGAAAAAATATATTATGAACGAATAAATTTATAATACATATCATGAACGGACCCCCCCCAAAATTAAAATCCACTGCTGGCCACTTTTGGACCCATTTTCGCCTGAACCTGCTAGAATAAAGAGATTGGGCTTTATCCCCCTTTTCTGCCTTCGAGAGTTTGTGTATACATTCAGCGTATACAATTGTATACAATGTGAATACAACATCTGAAACCTATATGCGTTGATACATAACCCATTTTAGGACCTCCAGCACCTGCATTTTTTTTATTTCAATCATGTCTATATTACGAAATTGGGCCTTGTATTTCTACATTCGAACTATATATCAGTGTATATATGTTGTATGTAACATGTATACATCCCCCATTTTCTGCTCTTCTTCGTTTGTTCATCGACACTATTGCTGGCTGACTTAAAAGGAGAACAAGCAATTGGGCCTCCATGGCCCATCGGAAATGCAAGAAAACCAGAGTCCGTGGTAGACTCAAGATAAGATTCACAACAAAAAGAAAACAAAATAAATTAGCACGTCTAAGAAAATTTTCCAATAATTAACAAAGGAAAATGCACAACCATAATCAATTCACATTGATGGAGAGGTTAGGGTTTTATCCAAATTAGATAATAGAGATATGTATTTATTATATATGTACAGGAAAGTCAACACCATAATAGAGAAAAGCTAATCAAAGATAGAAAACTAGCCTAGCAACACTTCACATTATGAAGAAGTAGATCAAGATTCATATATCAGAGGAAACAAAATAAATTTAAAAAAAGGAAAGAGAAAGAACCACAAAACATAAGGACTCTAACCCAAATTGGTAGCAAACTTAACTGATTTGGTCATTTATAATTAAAACAAAGAAATCAATATCCAAGTAAGACAATATAAATTATGGCTTTCTAAGCTTTAAGCTAATATATATGTAAATGCCAACAACAATATAAAAAGAAAAAAAAGATAGCTTCTAGCTAATATCAACACGAAGTCACAATTGTAAGCCAATGATTTAATAGATCACAATAACCAAATTCAAAACATAGCTAACACATTTTATTAGCAAAAGGAGTAACAAAATTCAAATGCAAAAAATAACAACTTTGTATTATCTTTAATGCTCGACACTGAAAATATTTAAGAATAACTACATGGAACCATAACAAATCAGACAAAAATGGAAAAAGAAGGTTAATAACAAATAGCAACAACACAATCGAAAATCCAAAACTTCAAAACATGTAACACCCCAGAAATTAGTAGGCTAAACTAGAGCTTGACGTGAGGGTTAGAGTCATGAATATAACTCCCCGTACCTAAAATAGAGGTTTTCGTGTTACAATGTCAAGGTACCAACCCTCAAGAACCAACTAAGTTCTCTTGAGGAAGACCCTAGAAAAGTGTAGCCAAAACAGTGACCACGGAAGGACCCACGCACCATGGGTGGGTCCAAGGGAGGTTCCATGGTTGGCCAAAAACCTGCAGTCACCAACCCACGCCCAACCAGCATGAGCCATGCCTCAAACCATGCCACGTGGTCGGGATCTCGTGGGTGAGGCAGTGAGTGGTTTTAAGAGATTAAGTTGGGATCTAATGGAACTTTTTGGAATTAATTAAGTATTAAGTGACATCATTTTACCCTAGTTTAGACAACATATATAAAGACATTAGATCCTTATTTAAGTCATTTCAAAATCATTATTTCTGAACCCCAAAAAAAAACCCAATTCCCACTAAAAAATCCTCTCTCTAGAAAGAAGAAGAAGAAGAAGAAGAAGAGGGTCAAGCTAGTCAAGTAAAGGCTCCATTGTTTCAATCTTGGTAGGCTTTGTAATCAAAGTATGATGACTTATTCATTCATAGATTCCTTTCACCCATGAAGCCCCCATGTTTCCTCAATTTCGAAGAAGATTTCCCCAAGTCAAACTAGTGTTTCTTCTAATGTTATGGGTTATGATCTAAAAGAGTGGATTATGATTGTTTATGATCGTTTATAATTGTTTATGATGGAATTGCACGTTTTTAGTATGATTATACATGTATGCTTTCTTAACCTATGATTCTAAGGTGAAATTGATATAGTTTTGTTTTATGTCATGAAAGGGAGAATTAAGGGATTCAATGTGATCTTCTAAAATTGATGAATTACTTTATGAATTGATTTTGATTAGGTCATCTAGACATGAATTGAGTGGATTAACTCTTATATGATGAATTATGATTAGTAGTGTTGAGATTGAGACATCATGATGATATATGAATAGAATTGCTAAAGAATGAGGCATGGGATTCGAATGTCTTGACTCCTAGGTATGTAAGATGATAGTCAGAAGTAAATCTTTAAGAGTAAGGCATGTAGTATGAATATGATCTCTAGGGCTTAGAGGGTAAAAGCTAATATGATGAACTAGGATTGTTAAGGCCTTGAGAGTGAAGCTTATATGATAATGGTAGACTATTAGATAGAATTGTTGTGTAAAGACTTTACCCACCTAATCTACCTCATGAATGTTTGAATGCATGAAGTGATAGAATCACATGAGTTAGGATGATATCCATGTCTAGTGCTTGAATCCTAGGCGTGTTGATTGAAAGTAAGTTTTGAACCCCAAGGAGGTGAAATATGAGATTATGCATGTTTTCACGTAATCTATGTATATACTTTAAGAACACTTTGAGAGTGAAGTGTTTATGATTATGATGTAGTTGTTGTATTATTCAAACGTTATTCTCATATACACACTTATGTATGATTATGATATGATATGAAAGGTTTTCCCAAAGTAAAATGATTCTAGGGTTGAAAGGCTTTCTCACTTATTGAATCTATATGAAGACATAGACGGTGAAATGTTATTCTCACGCATGATCTATGAGTTATCTTATAAATTATGTTAGATTGAGTGTTAAGACATTCTTCCTTAAATATGAACTTAAGTCAAAACTTAATATGTAATCCATGGGAATTAATGCTTAGCACCGAGTGAATATTGTATATGAGATAGAAGATTTTGTGCCAGTTGAGTCTAGCTTCCTATTGAAAGCTTTTACAATAGTTCAATCTGGCTTCCCAAGTATGTGTATCATGAGATGGAGACCTTTTACCTTAGTTGAGTTGGAGTTTCTAGCAGCAATCTTCTTATCCAATAAACTATATGCCCCCGTAGGTTACTTAGCTAATGGATCCACCTAAGCTAAGAGTACAGTTCTACCTTAGGCAAGTAGAGTAACCCTTTTCGGTGTGGGTAACACTAGATTCCATGTTAAGCTCACATGGTCTATGTCAGTTAAGGCTTATTCCCTCAACAAGAATATGAACATGAATAATGAACCAAGATTACTTCACGGAAGTATTGTAAGTATGTTTATACATGAGATTGATTGTATGATATATGCTTAGTTCAAATTGTTGCTATAGTTGCCTCCCTTGATATGTTTGACTAAAGGTGAATGTTCTTTTGTTTATGAAACATAAGCTAAGGATGAGATCAAAAGATGATGTATATGAAATAGGGCCTAAAGTGGTTTACTTAGCATGGATGAGATTTATGGGGTCTTATTCATGCATTGCACAAGTATGCCTTTAGGTTACTTATGAAGTATTCTCTGATATCATTATGATTTGAGTGTATTAACCATGCTTATGACTTATGTGATCTAGATGCATTAATTATGCCTATGACTATGTTATTACCTCTTATGCTTATGATTTATATTATGGTCTCTTATGCCTACATCCTATGCATTATGTTGATGTCTCTTATGATTATGGTATATGTCTTATGTTGACTAATGCCTTTATTATGCTTATGTTGATTATTTATGCTAGCAATCTTATTTATTACTTTATGGTACTAAATCATAGTCTTGCCTACATTCTTATCAAATATATGGTTCGGCGATAATGACTTTCATTCCCGTGGCTAGGATCTTAGAAGAGCAAGCAAGTGAAGATTTGGTGAGTCCTAATAGCATCGAGGATTTTTACCACCTTTCCTTTATGCATTTATTTTATATTGAGAACTATTGTATGGGATGTGTCCCAAAGACTTTCATGTATTAGATGGTTTGAGACAATGTTAAAGAGTTTCGCTTCGTTTTATGAGACTGCGATTGTATTGGAAATATGTTTTAAATTTTTGGACCATTTTTTATTATCTTATGTTATGATATGCTAAGGGGCTTGAATGAGACTTCTTGGAGTCTTGTACGCCTTGTTACATCTAGGTGTACCCCTGGGTCATGACAAACTTGGTAATCAGAGGACAAGGTTTAGAATGGTTCTAGGATGTCTCAAACCACATCTTGTAGAGTCTTGTTCACAAGTCTGAAGTGCGCCACATTTATGAATGATTAGCTATTATATGTTTAGGAAACTTCACTTCTTCACTCTTTAAGTCTTGCCTTAGAGTTTAACTCAAAGAGGTCCTTCTCCTAATCATTGCCCTATGGTTTTCATGATATGACTACTACAAGGGCTAACATTAGAAGGAATGAGAAAGATCAGGTGGATCAAGAAGTTCCTCCCCAAGCTTCTCCACAAGGTCTAATTGACCATTTGGCTGAGATTGTAACAAATGAGAAGCTTAGGTTTGGTTTTCAATTGTTGACTCAGGTTGGGACAGAAACTCCGAAATTTTATGGGTCAAAGATGTAGGAAAATCATCAAAAGTTTATAGATGAGGTCTCTAAGGTGTTGGACTTTGTAGGAGTGACTTCGGTAGAAAAGGCATAGTTGGCTTCTTATCAACTCAAAGGGGTTGCTCAAGTTTGGTTTAATCAATGAAAAGAGGCTAGACCGGTATGAATGGGTCTCATAGAGTGGGAAAGTTTCAAGAGTGCTTTTCTAGATAGGTTTTTCCCTCTAGAGATGAGAAAGGTTTAGTGCTTGAGTTCATTAACCTCAGGCAAGGTAATATCAGTGTTAAGGAATATGCATTAAGGTTCACCCAATAGTCTTAGTATGTTCCATCTTTGTTGGCCACTCTAGGTCGAGGATGAGTAAGTTTGTGTTGGGAATGTCTAATTTAGTAGTGAAAGAATGTCGTACGACCATGCTTGATCATGATATGAATATTTCTCGCCTTATGACTTATGCTCAACAAATTGATAAGGAGAAACTAGAAGGGAGAGCCAGGGAGATAAAAAAGGTCTAGAAATGATGATGGTGATTCCTCTCATGTGAGGTCCATTGACATGGTCGTTCTAGAAATCGACAAAGGTCTTCCGGACAAGATTAATCCAATTTTTCTAAGTATAGAGAAAATAGGGTGTCTAACCCTAAGAAACAAGGGATTAGTAGTAAGTCCCTATGGCCTACTTGTGCTAAGTGTGATAGGATACATGTGGGTAAATACCTAGCTGGTTCCAATGTTTATTTTGGTTGTGGTGAGTAGGGCCATAAGATAAGGTATTGCTCTATGGTATCTATAAATGAAGGGGATAGCTAGTCATCGTAGGTCTCAACCCTACCCTTTATCCGGTCCAATTGGTTCGCGTACAAATGCTCCAAAGCAAATTAGGTTTTATGCTCTTCAAGCTAGAGGTGAACAAGAGTATCCTATGAATGTTGATTTCGGTATGTGTTCTATGCTTATTTAGATTCCGGTGTTTCTTGTCTTTTGTGACTTGATAGACTTGATATGTTAGGTTTTGATAATTGCCTTTAGTACGAATGAGATTCATTGTTATTACTTGTGTATTGAGTGTAGAACCCGACTTAGTCATTATGAGTTTCAGGGTATGTTGAAAGATTTGATCAATAGGATGTTAGAAGATACATTGACATGTTCAATTAGTAGAATCCTATAAAGAGTAGTAGTATAGTTCACCATCGTTTAGAATCATCAAGTGTGACGAATGTGAAGCTTAGTGATGACTTGCTCCAACTTTAGAATTGAAAGGAATGATGCTTAGAAGAGTCCGTGTAGGCTTACTCCCAAGGGGGGAGATGATGTGCTTAGATAGAGATGTCATTGTGTGTTCTTGATGTTCATGATTTACGTTGGCTTGAAATTCTCACCTTGAGAGGTATAGTGAGTTTGGGAAGTTTAGTCCCGATTTTGTAGTCTTATATGAGATCTTGAGTGGAGTTGGTAAGGTTGCTTGTGAACTAGAGTTGTTTAATGAGTGGCACCGGTGTATCCGGTATTCCATGTCTCATTAATATAGAAGGGTGTTGGAGATCCGACGTTCATAAATTCCTTAAGAAGAGTTGGGAGTTAATGAGAATTTCTCGAATTTAGAAATACCGGTGGGGATCTTAGACCGGCAAGTTAAGAAATAGAAGAACAAGGAAGTTGCTTCCATGAAAGTATTAAGAAGTGACCTGTTAGTAAGGATTTCAAGTGAGGGTACTACTTGGGAGGCCGAGCCCAATAAGATGTCCCGATATCCTTATCTTTTCCTTCTATTCCTCCTTTAGCTTGAGATGATAAGTTCCTCTTGAGTTTTCTTGTTCTGGGAGTCATGTGTGTTGTATGTGTTTTTTCCATGATTTACTTATGTTAGCATGTTCTTGAGAAATTCATGTTTAGTAAGAAAATGTGTATTCATGATTAATTTTCTTTATGTTGTTGTGCATTGAGTATGAGTTGCCTATTTGACTTCATCGGATGAATTGATCAACATTGTCTATATGTATATGCTTTTCTTGAGTAAATGGCCTAATGGTTTCATGAGATTGTGTTGAGCATTCTTTTAGCTTGGAGATGGTAGTTCCTCCTTGAAAATTCATAAAGGTAGAATTTCATGCATTTTGGGTTGTAAGATGTAGTTCCTACTTCCTTGTGTTGCATTGAGTATGTTTAGCTTGGAGTTGAGGTTTTGCTCTTCGATTGTGTGCATTTAGAAGTGTTGCATGCATGGTGGGTTGCTAGAATAGAGTCGCAACCTTAAGAAGTGCCTAGAACGTCATTCGAGGATGAATGTTCCCAAGGGGGAGATATTGTAACACCCAGAAATTAGTAGGCTAACCTAGAGCTTGACGTGAGGGTTGGAGTCATAAATATAACTCCCCGTACATAAAATAGAGGTTTTCATGTTAGAACATCAATGTACGAACCCTCAAGGACCAACTAGGGGCTCTTGAGGAAGACCCTTGGAAAAATGCCCAAAATAGTGACCACGGAGGAACCCACACCCCGTGGGTGGGTCCACGCCTTGTAGGTGGGGTTTCTGTGGTTGGACAAAAACTACAGTCACCAGCCCATGCGCAACGCCCTGTGGTCGGGGTCTCGTGGCAGAGGCAGTGAATGGTTTTAAGCAGTTAAGTTTGGAGCTAATGGAACTTTGTGGAATTAATTAAGTATTAAGAGACGTCATTTTACCCTAGTTTAGACCATATATATAATGACATTAGACCCTTAATTTAGTCATTTCAAAATCATTATTTCTAAACCCCAAAAAGAAACCCAATTCCCTAAAAAAAATCCTCTCTCTAGAAAGAAGAAGAAGAAGAAAGTAAAGCTAGGTCAAGTCAAGACTCCATTGTTTCAAGCTCGGTAGGCTTTTTAATCAAGGTATGTTGCTTATTCATTCATGGATTTCTTTCATCCACGAAGCCCCCATGTTTTCCCCAATTTCGAAGAAGATTTCCCCAAGTCAAACTAGGGTTTCTTCTAATGTTATGGGGTATGATCCAAAAGAGTGGATTATGATTATTTATGATTGTTTATGATGAAATTACATATTTTTTGTATGATTATACATGTTTTCTTGATTAACCTAGGATTCTAAGGTGAAATTGATATAGTTTTGTTTTATGTCATGAAAGGGGGAATTAAGGGCTTTGATGTGATTTTCTAAAATTGATGAATTACTTTATGAATTACTTGAGATTAGAGCATCTAGACATGAATTGCTTAAGAGTAAAGCTTATAGACATGAATTGAGTAGATTAAATCTTATATAATGAATTTCATTAGTAGTGTTAAGATTGACTCTTCATGATGATATATGAATATAATGGCTAAAGAATGAGACATGTGATTAGAATGTCTTGAATCCTAGGTATATGAGATGGTAGTAACAAGTAAAGCTTTGAGAGTAAGGCTTGTAGTATGAATATGATCTGTAGGGCTTTGACGGTAAAAGCTAATAAGATGAACTAGGAATGTTAAGGCCTTAAGAGTGAAGCTTATATGATAATGGTAGACTATTAGATAGAATTGTTGTGGAAAGACTTTACAAACCTAATCTACCTCATGAATTTTTGAATGCATGAACTTATAAAATCACATGAGTTAGGATGATATCCATGTCTAGTGCTTGAGTCCTACGTGTCTTGATTGAAAGTAAGTTTTGGACCTCAAGGATGTGAAGTATGAGATTATGATGTTTTTCATGAAATTTATGTATATGCTTTAAGAACACTTTGAGAGTGAAGTGTTTATGATTATGACGAAGTAGTTGTGTTGTTGAAAGGTTATTCTCATATACACACTTATGTATGATTATGATATGATATGATGTGAAAGGTTTTCTCACAATATGATGATTCTAGGGTTGAAAGGCTTTCTGAACTATTGAATCTATATGAAGACATGTACGGTGAAAGGTTATTCTCACGAATGATCTATGAGCTATCTTATGAAATAAGTTGGATTGAGTGCCAAGACATTCTTCCATGAATATGAACTTCAGTCAAGACTTAATGTGTAATCCGTGAGAATTAATGCCTAGCACCGACTGAATATTGTATATGAGATGGAAGCTTTTACGCAAGTTGAGTCCAGCTTCCAAATGAAAGCTTTTACACTAGTTGAGTCCAGATTTCCAAATGGTATCCTTTTACGCTAGTTGAGTTCGAATTCCCAAGTATGTATCTCATGAGATGGAGAACTTTTACCTTAGTAGAGTCCGGGTTTCTAGTAGAAATATCCTTATCCCATAAACTATGTGCCCGCGTAGGTTACTTAGCTAATGGATCCCGTATGGTTCTACCTTAAGCAAGTAGAGTAACCCTTTTCGGTGTGGGTAACACCGAATTCCATGTTAAGCTCACATGGTCTATGTCGGTTAAGGCTTATTCCCACAACAAGAATATGAACTTGAATAATGAACCAAGATTACTTCAAGGAAGTATTGTAGGTATGTTTCTACATGAGATTGATTGTATGATGTATGCTTAGTTGGAATTGTTGCTACAGTTGACTCCCTTGATATGTTTGACTAAAGGTGAATGTTCCCTTGTTTATGAAACATAAGCTAAGGATGTGATCAAAAGATGATGTATATGAAAGAGGTCCTAAAATGGTTTACTTAGCATGGGTGAGATTTATGGGGTCCTATTCATGCATTGCAACAGTATGACTTAAGGTTAATTATGAAGTATTCTCTTAGATCATAATGATTTAAGTGTATTAACCATGATTATGACTTTTGTGATCTAGATGCATTAATTATGCCTATGACTATGTTGTTACCTCTTATGCTTATGATTTATATTATGGTCTCTTATGCCTACAACCTATGCCTTATGTTGATGTCTCTTATGATTATGGTATATTTCTTATGTTGACTAATGCCTTTATTATGCTTATGTTGATGATTTATGCTAGCCATCATATTTAGTACTTTATGGTACTAATCTGTACTCTTGCCTATATTCTTGTCAAATGTAGGGTTCAGAGATAATGACTTCCCTTCCCTTGGCTAGGATCTTTGTAGAGCAAGCAAGGGAAGTTCGGTGAGTCCTCATATCATCTAGGATTTGACCACCTTTCCTTTATGTCTTTCTTTTGAATTGAGAACTTTTGTATGGGCTGTTTCCCTAAGACTTTCTTGTATTAGATGGTTTGAGACAATGTTAAAGACTTCTGCTTCGTTTTATGAGACTTCGATTGTATTGGAAAAATGTTTTAAATTTTCGCTGCATTTTCTATTATCTTATGTTATGATATTCTAAGGGTTTTGAATAAGACTTCTTGGAGTCTTGTATGACTTGTTACATCTAGGGGGTACCCCTGGGTCATGAAAAACTTGGTAATCAAAGCACAAGGCTTAGAATGGTTCTAGAGTGTCTCAAACCACGTTTAGTATAGTCTTGTTTATAAGTGTGAAACACCCCACATTTATGAATGAGAGGCTATTAGATGTTTAGGAAACTTCACTTCTGCATTCTCTAAGTCGTGCCATACAATTTAACTCTATTAGGTCTTTCTCCTAATCCATGCCCTATGGTTTGCAGGATATGACTGCTACAAGGGCTAACGTTAGAAGGAATGAGGAAGACAAGGTGGATCAATAAGTTCCTCCCCAAGCTCCTCCACAAGCTCTAATTGACCCTTTGGCTGAGATTGTAACAAATGAGAAGCTTAGATTTGGATTTCAACTGTTGACTCAGGCTGGGATAGAAACTCCAAAATTTTATGAGTCAAAGATGGAGGAAAAACCTCAAGAATTTATAGATGAGGTCTCTAAGGTGTTGGACTTTGTAGGAGTGACTTCAGTAGAGAAAGAGGAGTAGGCCTTTATCAACTCAAAGGGGTTGCTCAAGTTTGGTTTAATCAATGGAAAGAGGCTGGATCTGTAGGAATGGGTCCCATAGAGTGGGAAAGGTTCAAGAGTGTCTTTCTAAATAGATTTTTCCCTCTAGAGATGAGAGAGGCTTTAGTGCTTGAGTTCATTAACCTCAGGCAAGGTAATATAAGTGTTAAGAAATATGCGTTGAGGTTCACCCAATTGTCTAATATGCTTCATCTTTGGTGGCCGACTCTAGGTCGAGGATGAGTAAGTTTGTGTCGGGAATGTCTTATTTAGTAGTGAAAGAATGTCGTAAGGCCATGGTTGATCATGATACAAATATTTCTCTCCTTATGACTTTGCTCAAAAAATTGAGAAGGAGAAGCTAAAAAGGAGATCTAGGGAGAAAAAAGAGGTCTAGAAATGACGATGGTGATTCCTCTCATGTGAGGTCCGATGGACATGGTCGTTCTAGAAATCGACAAAGGTCTTCCGGAGGAGATTACTCCAATGCTTCTAAGTATAGAGAATATAGGGTGTCTCACCCAAAGCCACAAAGGATTAGTAGTGAGTCCTTATGGCCTACTTGTGCTAGGTGTTAAAGGAGACATGTGGGAAAATATTCCAATGTTTGTTTCAGTTGTGGTTAGTTGGGCCACAATATAAGGCATTGCCCTACAGTTGCTAGAAATGAAGGGGATAGTCGCCATAGGTCTCAACCCTACCCTTCATCCGGTCCAATTGGTTTGGGTGCGAATGCTCCAAAGAAAATTAGGTTTTATGCTCTTCAAGCTAAAGGTGAACAAGAGTATTCTCCGAATGTTGATTCCGATATGTGTTCTATGCTTATTTAGATTCCGGTGTTGCTTGTCTTTTGTGACTTGATAGACTTGATATGTTAGGCTTTGCTAATTATCTTTACTATGAATGGGCTTCATTGTTACTACTTGTGTATTGAGTGTAGAACCCAACTTAGTCATAATGAGTTTTGGGGGTATGTTGAAAGATTTGATGAATATGGTGTTAGAAGATACCTTGAGATGTTCAATTAGTAGACTCCTATAAAGAGAAGTAGTATAGCTCACCATGGTTTAGAATCATCAGGTGTGATGGAAGTGAAATCTTAGTGATGACTTGCTCTGACCTTAGAATTGAATGGAATGATGCTTAGAAGAGTCTGTATAGGCTTACTCCCAAGAGGGGTGTAACACTCCGCAACTAGTAGAGTAAGCTAGAGCTTGATGTTAGGGTTAGAACAATGTAAGTACCTTCCCGTACCTTAAAAATCATATGTTCGTGTTAGAATGTTAAGACATAAACCCCAAGGACCAACCTTGGGTCCTTGAGGAAAATACCTAGAAGGCTGCCATGCACTGACCCACGGAGGGCACCTATGCATTGTGGGTCAACCCACGCCCCGTAGGGGCAGCCTGGGTGAGGCCTTTTTGTAATCTGCCTAAGGCAGTAGCCATAGGCAGGACCCATGCCTCGTGGATGGTTCCACTCCACGTGGCTTGCATCCGTAGGTCGAGCCACCCATTTCAAGTCCCAGTACCCCGACCCATGCTTCACAAGTATGGGTCGTCGGTCCAACCACGGTCCGTAGGTGAGGGGGTCGTAGGTCACACCTGGAAGGCAGCTTTTGGGAATTAGTTGAGGGGTAGTTTAGTGTTTTCCATTTTAATTAACTATTAAGTGACGTCATTTTTTATTAGTTTAGACCAAGTTTATAAGTGTTTTAATCCCTAAACTAAGTCATCAAATCATAACTACCCAATTTCCCAAAGTCAACCAACTCCCTCTCCAATATTTTTTCTCTCAAGAACTCCATAGAAGAAGAAGAAGAAGGTGGAGTCTAGGGTTGAAGGGGCTGTCTGTCCTACTCAATTTTGTGAGGAATCTTTATTAGGTATGGTAGCTTAGTGATACATGGTCCTTGAAGGGCAAATCATGTGAATTGTACATGATTATGAGAATTGTGCATGAGCTTATAATTCACTTATAGAGTGAAGATCCTATGACTATGGTGTAATTGTGGTATTATTGAAAAATCATTCTCCCTATACCCTTATACATGACTATGCATGAAATGCCTATGACTATGATGATTTTGTTGTGTTGATTGAAAGGCTACACTTATGAACACACTATGAACATGATGTGAAAGTTTTACTCAAATAATGGTGATTCTAAGGTTGGAAGGTTATTCTCACCTCTTGAATCTATGAGCTATATCGTGATATCATGTTGGAATGATTGTTAGTGCATTCTTTCATAAACATGAATGTAAGTCAAGACTTCATATGAACTTAAAGGGAATTATGCTTAGCACCGAGTGGATATGAAAATGAGATGAAAGATTTTACGTTACTTAGTCCGGCTTTCCAAATGGGTTCCTTCTACGCCAGTTAGTACGGGTTCCCAAAACAGATATCTCATGAGATGGAAACCTTTTACCTCAGTTATTTCGGGTTTCTAGAAGCAATCTCCCTATCCCGTAACTATGTACCCACATAGATCTTTAGTTAGTGGATCCAACTAAGCTATCAAACATGAGTTCTACCTTAGGCAAGTATGACACCTCTTTTCGGTGTGGGGGAATGACTGATGTTTGTGTAATCAAGAAACAACTTCCGATGCAAGTGTCTACGATCGTACAATAGTTTAGTAACCTAACCAAGGGTTGGGATTGTTCCCAAGAGAGTGGTTTTGAGAATTAATAGAAAAATAAAACTTAGTTCTAACTAGTCGTAGCTAAATACATTAACGATTAAAAACATTGTAAATTAAAGGGGGACACAAGAGTGTAAATTAACAATGGGGGGTTTTGTCACTAGTAAGTAAAAACAACAAAATACACGAGGGTTCCTAAGTAATGAGAAGGGATCCGTGGGATGTGACGGGAATACGGGTTAAGCTAGATTATTGGGAAACTACAAATTCATTAATTTCATCCACAAATACTAAACGAAATCACAATTAAACTACGATTAAACTATTAGCAAGCAAGACCCAACAATTATCTTAACCCATATTCGCTAAACTACACCCCAAGGATTGGGGTTTTTTGTCACACATGTATAAGAGATAGAATTTTATACCAAATTGAGCTTGCATTCAACTGGGTATGAAGATTTAAATCTTGATACAGGACAAGAGTGAAGAATCCAAGAGACCCAAACCCAAATCTTGAAGATGAAACCCTTTGGATCTTCAAGTCTTCAAAACCCTCTCAAGCTCAGAGCAAAAATATCAAAAAGTATTATTCTATATGAAAATTATAATAATTTTTCCACCCTTAAAACTACAAGTCTAACTAGTATTTATAGTTTTCACAGATTTGTGCGGTAGCGGATCATGCGGCGTCGTTAGTCAGAATCACCGATCAACTCGATGATTCACCCTTTGGTGTAGTTCATCGCTGTCTTGCACTAACTTTCAGCATCGTCGTGCTCTGGGTCATTGGGCGACGTGGTACTGCTTCATAGAACTTCTCGGCGATGCACTGATTGCTCCCTTTTTTTGCTAACTTGATCCTTTCCTTTAGGGCTCAGCACACTGGAACAAAAGGCGAAGTAAGACCCTTAGGCGATTCACCCAGTGGACTTCGCGATCCTTAGGCCTTCATTTCTTCGTTCTTTTCATCCTTTTCGTTCCTTTTTGCGACGTAGTGTCTATGCTTTCCTTCAAACTTCAAATACCTAAAACTTAAGGGTTTTCATCAGATATTGAGATAGAATAAGCATTTGAGGACACAATTTCTATTAAAATATAGCCCTAAATGAGTCCAATTTGTGGACTCGTCAACACCCCAAACTTAAACTTTTGCTTGTCCTCGAGCAAAACTTACGTTCAGCAGTTCAACAACGATATCTCAAACAGTGCTACACAGGACTCAATTATGAATATACACAACAAGACTCAATTTACTTATGCAAGGATCAATTGTGTACTTAAAGATTCAAGTTGTGACACATCATTACCAAAGATTCTCATGCTCGCAATACTTGCTTCAAATGCAAGTTCAAGCTCAACAAAAGCCTTTGAATGCCCTCACTGAAATGATGATTCCATTTTCACACACAAAGGTATAATCAATTTAAAGTTTAGGAATCAGATACAACATTCACACTCACAAAGACAAAACACGATGCATGATTTCACCCATAGGTTTGCCCGTATTTACCTATCAACATTTGTTTTGACTTTCTCAAGATCACAAAGGACTTAACAAGGCTTGTAAAGGGGCTGAGTGAAAAGGTATGATCATTTAGCCTTAGTGACTTTCATCCTTATGAAATGTGGTGCTCACAACACTTCATTTCCTTTTCCTTCATCATTTTCTTTAGTGCATCATAGGTCATCCTATTATTTGCTTCCCATGGATTGTTCAGAACCCTATTTCTTTGGTACTTTATTCCACCACTTTCTTTTTTATTCTTTTTTTTAATATATGGAGGGGTTCCATTTTTCTCAACACCGTGGGTTAAAGGAGACTTTCCTTGCACTTTTTGACTTTCATTTTTCTTTTCACCACAGCCCCAACTTAGGCTTTTTTCCTAAGTTGGCTATTCAATTAATCACAATTCAAGAGGATTATAGGTAATGGACTAAGAAAGGTCTAGTTTTCATCAAGTTTCTTCCAAAGAAAGGTAAGGCTCACAGGGTGTTCAAGAGAGAATCACACGCTCACAAGGTAGGTCACAAAACAGGTATATGTCAAATTGGTTCACACTCTTCGAAGTTGCCTAAGATCATACAAAAGAAAGTCTTACTTAGTCAACCGGACAAACATGGCAAATTCTAAGTGTTGTCATGCATGGTTCCAGGTAAGCTTATCACACAAGGCATCGACACTTAAGTCTAACAAGACTCCACACTTTTGCTAGTGTGCAACGGTCATCACAAGAGAATCGATTTGATAAATGGCTAATCACAACGAGATGCAAAGAGTTCACACATTAACTATGCAACTTCATATGGCCTCATCGTAGCCGTACATTCATCTTCATTTGATTGTAAGCACTATTCAAGTAATCAGTATTGATCAAAACCGAGACACAAATTTGCCAAGGAACAGCTACATTCAACAACATATAAAGGGTGGCGAAAATGTGCAAAAATTTCAAAAAAATTTGGAACTGTCAAAATCATTTTGCAATTTAAATAAAAGGAGCCACAAGCTCAAACATCCACAAAAAATTAGTGTTAACACAATTTTAAAACAGAACGGCCTAAATATATACACAAAACACCAACAAAAGTAGTACACAAAAGGTGTGAGACTCACCTCACCACAAACAAAAGCATTTTTCCTCAAATACGAATGAAAGTATCCAACAAGTCAATTAAACAAAGATAGAGAGGGAGGTAAAGAGGGATCCTGTCTACATGGTCGCTCCATCTGTCTGGGCATCAGTACCCAGAGTGACCCCAGAAGGACCAGCACCACTAGATCCAGCAACGGGTGCTAAGGAAGCCTGCACAATAACATCTATCATAATTGCTTCTGTCTCGGTCAGGTCTTCATCTGTAGCTCCCTCAGTCTCCTCACGCATCTCTTCATCAGTCTCTGCTTCTGACTCAGGATCGACTATCTGCTCCACTCTATCCCGATGTCCAGTGGTGGTCTGAGGCATCTTAGGCACATCTTGAATTCCACTGTTCCAAAGACCATGGATACATCGGTGGACTTCAGGTGGTCTACATTTTTCACAACGTAGAAATGGCATCTTTTAAAGTTGTCACTTCCTTTGTGGGCCCTTGGTTGTGCTCACACAGCACTATCCTGGCTGCTAGGGCATCAATGGTAGTGCTCAGGGGTGTCACAACATCAGTTAGGGTAACCTGGATCATGCCTAGAACACGGGCCTCTAGATTGGCAGCCCGACGATTAGCAGAAATGGCTAACTGTCCCATCCGGAGTAGGGAAACTTGTGTGAGTGGAGGCCGAGAAACATCAACAACAGTAGTGGGTCTAGGAGACCGTGCATCAGCAGAAGTGTGAAGTGTCAGAGGGAGTAGCCATGGCAATGGATATACTTAATGGCCCAGGGGCCGGAGTAGACAGAGATGCCTTTGCAAGTGATGATTCTGTGTTTACTAACTCCACTAATGCTACCTTCTTCCTTTATGCTTGATCCTTAAGGTACTCGGCTTCGATCCTCCGAATATCAGTGTAGGATGTGGGAATTACCTTCATATCTTTCTTTGCATCTCTAGGGACTCGAGTTTGTTTACACAGCTCAGTGATCAATACCGGGAAGGGAAGTGAGGTCAGGTGCTGCCTTGCACGCCTAAGCATATTCGTCCAATGTTTAGCGTTGTTCCCTTAATGAGACAACCTAGGGAAGCTGCTTTTCCGTGGCGAAGGATAGATTCATTTTGTGAAGGCATAATCGTGCTATTGATAAAGCCAAACCTATATCTTGCTACCATATTTAGGTCCTTCTTTTCGATAACTGCCTTAGTCTCAAGCCACTTTGGTGTACCATCGGATATCAATGGGGCCAACCATGCCTTCATACTTTCCAGTGATGTTTTTCTGATCATGATTTGACTGTTGTCCTCGAGTGTCACGGTGCAACCCAAAAGAACATTTATAGAAGGAGGGTCGCAATGCAGTTTCTTTCCCCTGACAACTACATAGTAAATCGGTTCAAATTTGGTTGTCTGTTTCTTCCCATGTGGTGTCAATGCACTGTATGCAATGTAGAACTCTCTGACCCAGCTTGAAACATACGGGCCACGGGGCTTTGTGAAAATCTGGAAGTCAAGCGATTTCAGACATCTCATAATATCGGGATACTTATCAATCACTCCAATCGTAGATAGATGTTTTTCTTCAAGAATTGTCCTTAATCCTTCCGTCTTCAATCTGTTCATTAACTTGGGAAGAGGACCCTGTATTGGCGATGCCAACACTATTGCTTGTTCTAGGACTGGGGGAATAGGAGCGGTCAGCGGAGGCTTCTGGATCCTAGATGGATCATTCAGCTTTTTAGATCTCAACTCAGCTCTCTGTGCCATCAGCTCATCATCATCAGAGGTTGTGCTTTGGATTTCTTGTTGTTCATCATTACTCCCAGAAGTAGTGAGATAAGTGTCATAAATACCCTTATTGTCAAAGTTGCTCTCTGGTGATGTCGGTGCCTTGCTCTTTTTTCTCCCCTTTTACCAATTGCGGAAGGCTTTGCAGCACTGCCTTTTGATACAGCTGCACCTTCATTGATTTTAATCCCCTTACCCTTATTTCGGGGTGGCATGTTTCTACCTGCGACTTTGGGTCTGGCCATGTCTGCAATACATTGAGATAAAGTTAGCAACTATTCGCGTAAGAATATCAAATATTTACTACAGACAGATTCGCTGAGCAAGTCGGGGAGTCACCAATGACTCTCTGCGAACATGAGTTAGCTCGCTGAAAGTTCTATGATCGCAAGGGTTTAGAGGTACAAAACCAAACATTATGTACAACATGAAATCAAAGGCGAGGTAGGGTCTTTTGACGAATCGCCAAGTGATTCGGCGAGCTTGACTCAGCATGCCGAATAGTCTAAATTTAAAAGGCACAATACATGACATAGGATAAAATTACTTGTAATGAGAGTATAAATATCACAATTACATACTGGAGAACCAACCTTTTAGGTAGATTAAGTCAAGACTGTGATGCTAGGCAGCATATTAGTACATATCCAAGCATTGTTAAAGCTGCTAAAATACTCACAAGATGCAAAAATTTTGAAAATACAAAGTTTGTGCAATTTTGCGAATATCGAGAGTGAGAGAAAATGAATAAAAAGTTGAAAGTCAAAACCCGTGGCTTTATAAAAACCATGCAGATCTCACCCATTAGGCGACATTAGTTGAATTCACTCCGCTACTCGGCAATCCGTCGAGTGTTAATCTACCTCATCGAGTTTTACAGGATCCTTAGTCAAGGTGAGGACCCAAACGACGGTCTTTGTCGGGGTCACTGATCTAGTCGGCGATTCGCCAATTGGACTTGTGTAATTCATCCTGTACATTTCACAAACTTTTCATGCCTAATCCTACAAAATCAACACACCTTTATTTCAAAAATAACAAATTACAAACATTTAAGGGTTTTGGGTTGCCTCCCAAATAACGCCTTAGTTACCGTCGTGGCACGACACAAGTTAACACTTATACTCTAATGGTGAGGTTTGCCTCAGCTTTATCAGGCAATCCTTCTTTAAAATCCGGATAGAGTTCAGTCAGCAGTTTATCCATTTGAGAACCTAGTAGTTGAATGAGCATAACATGGGAGGTCGTCATTTGGTTCAACATTGATACATTCTCCCTGAGCTCCTCCAGTATCCTATGTTTCTCACTGGATTTCTGGAGTAGAAGTGTGAGCATTTCTTTGTCTATCCAACCACCCAGTTCTTAATTCTCCTTCATTCATGAGGAGGAACGTAGCTCTCTTTCTTGTTGCACTGGACTTCAAGATCCTCAATTTTCTTTGTCAGCTCATCTAACTGAGTTAGCAGGCTCACTAAGTTGAAATCTTTCCTTTTCATTTCCTAATCTGGCTCAGTTAAGTTGTCTAGAAATTTGGCTACTTCCACATAGGGTTGTCGTGCAACACTACTCGAGGCAATTTGATCAGCCATCATTTTGTTTCCTAGACTAAGACTTAGGTAGAAAGATTCCAAAATGACTCTTTCGGGGATTCTGTGAGTAATGCATTGACCCAGAAGTGCTTTGATCCTCAGCCATGCCTCACGAAGCTGTTCGCCTTCCGATTGCCTAAAAGTTAGGATCATATCTCGGAACATCATCACTTCTAATGACGGCAACTTTATTCACTTGCAAGTACTGCTCGATATGTTCAACTTCCCTACTTCAAAACTCTAACAATCAAACCAAAACTAAAAATTAAGTTAGTAAAACTACAACTAAGAAGAACAAAAATTCTACTAATATAAGTATTCTCAAATAACACCACTCCCCGGCAGCGACACCATTTTGATGTTTGCTAATCAAGATACAACTTTCGATGCAAGTGTCTACGATCGTACAATAGTTTAGTAACCCAACCAAGGGTTGGGATAGTTCCCAAGAGAGTGGTTTTGAGAATTAATAGATTAATAAAACTTAGTTCTAACTAGTTGTGGCTAAAGACATTAACGATTAAAAACATTGTAAATTAAAGGGGGACACAAGAGTGTCAATTAACAATGGGGGTTTTTGTCACTAGTAAGTAAAAATAGCAAAATAAATGAGGGTTTCTAAGTAATGAGAGGGGATCCTTGGGATGTGACGGTAATACGGGTTAAGCTAGATTATTGGGTACATGATTTCGATAGAAGATTCATAGAATAATTGTGACTAGGCTAGACTTTAAGGGGGATAAGCTCTCCCTCGAGCAACTTACCCCATTTCAAATGCGTTCCTCTCGGACACCCACTTGCCGCATGAAGTCCATCCTATGCCTTAACCCAATCACTCTCTCTCGATAAGTGTGTGGACATGGGACCAGGGTTCACTCTCTCGAGCTGAACCTCATGTTGATCCACTTGCACTAGCCATCAATTTAGTAGTCTTAGTTTTAGGACCTCTCTCTTGAGAAAGCCGAAAATACATAAATAAACTTGTATTTGCAACTAAAAATTCATTAATTTCATCCACAACTACTAAATGAAATCATAATTAAACTATCTGCAAGCAAGACCCAACGATTATCTTAACCCATATTCGCTAAATCACACCCCAAGAATTGGGGTTTTTAGTCACACATGTATGAGAGATATAAATTTATACCAAATTGAGCTTGCATTCAACTGGGTATGAAGATTTAAGTCTTGATACAGTCCAAAAGAGAAGAATCCGAGAGACCCAAACCCAAATCTTGAAGATGAAACCCTTTGGATCTTCAAGTCTTCAAAACCCTCTCAAGCTTACAGAAAAAAATATCAAAAAGTACTATTCTATATGAAAATTATAATAATTGTTCCACCCTTAAAACTACAACTCGAACCAGTATTTATAGTTTTCAAAGATTTGTGCTGCAACGGATCATTCGGCGTTGTTAGTCGGAATTGCCAATCAACTCGGCGATTCACCCTTTGGTGTAGTTCATCGCCGTCTTGCACCAACCTTCAGCATCGTCGTGCTCTGGGTCATTGGGCGACATGTTACTGCTTTACAGAACTTTTTGGCGATGCACCGACTGCTCCCTCTTTCCGCCGACTTGATCATTTCCTTCAGGGCTCAGCATACTGGAGCAAAAGGCAAAGTAAGACACTTCGGAAATTTTCAAGTGGACTCAGTGATCCTCAGGCCTTCATTTCTTCATTTTTTTTAGCCTCTTCGTTCCTTTTTGCGACGTAGTGTCCATGCTTTCCTTCAAACTTCAAATACATGAAACTTAAGGGTTTTCATCAGATATTGAGATAAAATAAGTTGTTGAGGACACAATTATATAGCCCTAAATGAGTCCAATTTGTGGACTCCTCAATTACACCAAATTCCATGTAACTCGCATGGTCTATGTCAGTTAAGGCTATTTCCCTACATGAAAAGAATATGAATTATGACAAGAACATGAACATGAACTATACTTATGACTTCTTAAGTAGCTCTACTTAGTGTGAGTGGGGGTATGGGACTTTATTCATACATTGCACAAGTAGGCTTTGAAAGGGATTATGGTGTAGTTCTCTTATGCTATGAAGATCTATGAATTTCTGCATGTATGATATGGATTGTTGCTATGAGTGGCTTTCCTTGTTACAAGTTAATGAACATGAATGGTTCCTTGTTTATGGGATCTTATCTATACATTGCTCAAGTATAGCTTAGGGTTGCTTATGAGATGGTTTGACTTATGTATTAACACTAAGGTGCATGATGACTTCTAAAGTTGATAAAGTGCATGGTGTCAACTAAAATGTCCCTTTTAGCATGTTTTTAAGGATTTTGTGCATGACTATCATACTTAGTGCATTTTTGTACTTACCCATATTTTCTACATTTTTCTATTAGTGTAGGGCCCGATTGTTGAGGTGTGCTTCCTTCTTGATCAGAGCTTGGATCGACTATTCTCCACGCTTTTGGTGAGTCCTCATGGTTTGAGGAGGAGAGTTGTTCATTTCTAGTTTCTTCCTTACATTCTCTTTTGAGACTATGTTGTAAAGGGTTGTGACCCTTATTGATACTTGATTGTATTATATGGTTATTGAGACAATGTTTAGACTTCCATTTGACTTTTATGAACGAATTTAATTGTGAAAAGTTTTAATTCTGAATCATTTATATTACTTATGTTTATGATATGCTAAGGGCTTGTATAAGACCCCTTCGGGGTTGAGTTCGCCATGTTTCATCTAGGGGTACCCGTGGTCGTGACAAACTTGGTATCAGAGCACAAGGTTTAGAATGATTCTAGGATGATGCCTCATATGTCACGTCTAGTAGAGTCTTGTTCTTGGGTGTGAAGCGCGCCACACTTATGAATGAGAGGCAATAAGATGTTTAGGAAATTTCACTTCTTTCATTACTCTTTAATCGTGCCTTAGTGTTTTAACTCTATGAAGTCCTTTTACTAACCCTTCTCTTGTGTCTTCAGGATATGAATACACGAAGGGTTAACACAAGAAGGATGGAAGAGGAGAATGTGAATGAAGGAGTTCCTCCCCAAGATCCCCAAGATCCTCAAGCTCCTATTGATACGGGGCTTATGGTAAATGTGGAAATAAGGTCGGCTCTCCAAGTATTGACCCAAGCCGTGACGTCCCAAGTCAATAGAGATACTAGGACTCATGTGAATACTAATATAAATACCGTGGCTTCTATATTGAGGGATTTTACGAGAATGAACCGTCCCGTGTTTCTTGGTTCCAAAGTGGGAGAGGACCCTCAAGAATTTGTGGAAGAGGTTTACAAGATAATTGATGCAATGGGGGTGACTTCGGTAAAGAAAGCGGAGCTAGCCGCTTATCACTTGAACGGTGTGGCCCAAGGGTGGTATACACAATGGAAGAGTAATATGCCAATAGGAGCGGGTCCCATAGATTTGGAAGTGTTCAAGAAGGCATTCCTTGATAGGTTCTTTCCTCGAGAGATGAGGGAAGTTAAGGTGGAAGAATTTATCAACCTTCATCAAGGAGGTATGAGTGTTCAAGAATATTCTCCAAAGTTTACCAAATTTTCCAAGTATTTTCCGGCTATTGTGGCGGAACCAAGAAATGAGATGAGTAGGTATGTGACGGGTGTATCCAAGGTGGTAAAAAAAGAATGTCGTACGGAAATGCTCCTTCATGATATGGATATCTCGCATCTTATGGTGTATGCCCAACAAAGGGAAGATGAGAAACTCCAAGGCAACAATAGAGAGGTGAAGAGAGCAAGGACCGATGATGGGAATTCTTCCAAGGGTAAATCCAAAGGTCAAAGTCGACCAAGGTTCTAGAGAACGTTCTCCAACCAAGGCTCCTCTAGTGCTCCAAGGGTCAATAAAGATAGGGTGTCTAACCCTATGCCTCAAGGAGGCAATAGTGGTGGATCCTCTATGGTGAGGCATACTTGTGCCAAGTACGGAAATAAACATGATGGTAAGTGCCTATTTAGCACGCATGGTTGTTATATTTGTGGGAAAAATAGTTATATGATGAGAGATTGTCCCATGCTTAAGGCTCAAGGAAGAGAGGGCAAGCAAGTCTGTCCTAGTGGTTCAAATCTAATGCTCCCAAAAGGAACCGCTTCTATGCTCTTCAATCCTGAGGTGACCAAGAGAGCTCCCCGGATGTGGTGACCAGTATGTTACAAGTCTTTTCTATTGATGTATATCCACTGTTAGATCCCGATGCCACTGTGTCCTTTCTAACACCTTTTATGGTCATGATATTCGAAATACTCCCCGCAGTATTAATAGAGCCTTTTTTAGTTTCTACCCTGGTTGGTGACTCGGTGGTGGAAAAAAGAGTCTATAGGAGTTTTCCTATATCTTTGTCCCATAAGGTTACCTTGGTGGATTTGGTGCAGTTAGACATGTTAGATTTTGATGTGATTTTCGGTATGAATTGGTTTCATTCATGTTATGCCTCTATTAATTGTAGGACTCGGGTAGTAAAGTTTGAATTTCCAAATGAGTCTATTTTAGAGTGGAAGGGGGGAAATTCTACCCCTAGAGGTCAATTTGTCTCTTGCCTCAAAGCTAGGAAAATGATCTCCAAAGGGTGTATTTACCATCTTGTAATGGTTATGGATGTTGAATCTGAAACCCCTCCTCTAAAGTCGGTTCCGGTAGTGTATTAGTTTCCTGAAGCTTTTCCCGATGATTTGCCTAGTATTCCTCCTGAGCGGGAAATAGACTTTGGCATTGATCTTCTACCAGATACGCAACATATCTCCATTTCTCCTCATAGAATGGCTCCGACCGAGTTGAAAGAGTTCAAGAAACAACTAAAGGATTTTCTAGACAATGGTTTTATTCAACCGAGTATCTCTCCATGGGGTGCTCCGGTATTGTTTGTTAGAAAGAAGGATGGGTTCTTTAGAATGTGCATTGACTATCGTTAATTGAACAAAGTGACCATAGACAATAAATATCTCTTCCAAGAATTGATGACTTGTTTGATCAACTTCAAGGGGCAACCTACTTCTCTAAAATTGATCTTCGTTCGGGTTATCATTAACTAAGGGTGAGAGGGAATGATATACCCAAGATGGCTTTCCAAACTAGGTATGGACATTATGAATTCCTTGTGATGTCATTTGACCTAACTAATGCCCGGTGGCATTCATGGACCTAATGAATAGGGTATTTAGACACTACCTTGATATGTTTGTGATCGTGTTTATCGATGATATTTTGATTTATTCAAGGAGTGAAAATGAACATATGGACCATTTGAGGATTGAATTGCAAGTCCTTAAAGACCACCAATTATATGTGAAGTTTAGCAGATTTGAGTTTGGGCTAAGGTTTGTAGCCTTCCTTGGTCATATTGTGTCGAGCAAAGGTATTAAGGTAGATCCTAAGAAGATGGATGCGGTCAAGAGTTAGACTAGACCTCTAACTCCTACTGATATTAGAAGCTTTTTGGGTTTGGGCAGTTACTATAAGAGGTTTGTTGAGGGTTTTTCCTCCATTGCTTTTTCGTTGACGGCTTTGACTCAAAAGAAAGCTAAGTTTGTGTGGTCGGAGGCTTGTGAGAAAAGATTCCAAGAGTTGAAAGATAAACTCACTTCCGCTCCGGTGTTGACCTTACTGTAGGGTACTGATGGGTTTGTGGCATATTGTGACGCCTCTAGAGTGGGATTGGGATGTGTTCTTATGCAACATGGTTAAGTGATTGCCTATGCTTCAAGGAAACTCAAGGTCCATGAAAAGAATTATCCAACCCATGATCTCGAATTAGCGGTGGTGGTATTCTCCTTGAAAATATGAAGGCATTATCTATATGGGGTGCATGTTGATGTGTTCACCGACCACAAGAGTTTTCAATATGTGTTTACTCAAAAAGACTTGAATCTCCGACAAAGAAGATGGTTAGAAATTTTGAAGGGTTATGACATGAGTGTCCTTTACCACCCCGAAAAAGCTAATGTAATTGCGGATGCCCTTAGTCAATTGTCCATGGGTAGTGTGGCTCATGTAGACGATGAAAAAAAGAGTTGGTTTGTGACATGCATAGGTTGGCCAGGTTAGGTGTTCAACTAGTGGATTCCACCAAGGGTGGTGTCACGGTCCACAATGGTTCTGAATTATCCTTTGTGATGGATGTGAAGTCCAAGCAAAACCTTGATACTATATTAGTTGAGTTGAAAGAGTCGGTAGTCAAAAAGTCCAGCGAGGCTTTCTCCTAAGGGGGAGATGGGGTACTTAGGTACCAAGGTCGGTTATGTGTTCCTAATGTTGATGGCTTGAGAGAGCAAATTCTAGAAGAAGCTCATGGTTCGCGGTATTCTATTCATCCGGGAGCCACCAAGATGTACCGTGATTTTCGGGAAGTCTATTGGTGGAACGGTATGAAGAAAGATATAGCGGGTTTTGTAGCCAAATGTCCAAATTGTCAACAAATTATGGCCGAGCACCTAAGGTCGGGAGGCTTGTTCCAAGATATAGATATTCCCACTTGGAAGTGAGAAGATGTGAACATGGACTTTATAGTGGGTTTGCCTCATACCCGAAGGCAACATGATTTTATTTGGGTCATCGTAGATCGAATGACAATATCATCCTGCTTCATTCCCGTCAAGGATTTTTTTTTGGTGAAAGACTATGCGAAATTGTATATCAAGGAGATAGTGAAGTTGCATGGAGTTCCTTTATCTATTATTTCTGATCGGGGTACTCAATTTACTTCACAATTTTGGAAGTCATTCCAAAAGGGCTTGGTACTAAGGTTAAGCTTAGCACGTATTTTCATCCACAAACAGATGGACAAGCGGAACATACCATCCAAACCTTAGAGGATATGTTGAGGACGTTTGTTATAGATTTCAAAGGTAATTGGGATGACCATCTACCATTAATAGAGTTTGCCTACAACAATAGTTACCACTCAAGTATTGCCATGGCTCCTTTTGAAGCATTGTATGGTAGGAGATGTAGAACTCCGGTTGGTTGGTTTAAAGTAGGTGAAATTGCTCTAATTGGTCCCGAACTAGTTTATCAGGCCATTGAAAAAGTCCGACTCATTAGAGAGAGGTTGAGGACGACCCAAAGTCAGCAAAAGTCTTATGCCGATGTTAGAAGGAGGGATCTAGAATTTGAAGTTAACGATTGGGTCTATTTGAAAATCTCACCTATGAAGGGTGTAATGACGTTTGGAAAAAAGGGGAAACTTAGTCCCCGATATGTGGGCCCATATCGAATCTTGAAACATGTTCGGAAAGTTGCCTATGAGTTAGACTTGCCAAATGAGTTGACTCCGATTCATATGGTATTTCATGTTTCTATGCTTAAGAAGTGCATTGGAGATCCGGTATCCATTATCCCCATAGAAGGGTTAGGGGTTGATGCAAATCTTTTATATGAAGAAATTCCAGTAGAAATCCTAGACCGGCAAGTTAACAGGTTGATAAACAAGGAAATAGCTTCCGTGAAGGTTTTACGGAGGAATAATTTAGTTGAGGATGCTACTTGGGTGGCCGAGGCCGATATGAAGTCTTGCTATCCTCATCTTTTTCCTTCTACTTCTATCCAAGCTTGAGGTAAGTAATTCCTCTTGAGTTTTGTGTTTTTGGGAGTCATGTGTGCTATATGTGTTCTTTCTGATTTCCTTGTAATATGCATGTTCTTGAGAAAATTCATGTTTAGTATAAAATGAATTTTCACAATTTATATGTTCCTTATGTTGATTGTACATTTTAGTATGATGATAGCATATTTGACTTCATGAGATGATTTGATGAACATGCTTTTCTATGGTTTTGATGAAATGGCATATTGGCTCCATAATGTTGTGTTGAGCTTGCTTTAAGTTGGAGAAGGTAGTTCCTCCTATGATTATGTAAAATAAGTTTTGTACATAATGGGTTGTGGATGTAGCTTTTACTTTCTTGTGTGGCATTGATCATGTCTTGAGATGGAGTTGATGTTTCCTTCTTTGAATTATGCATTATTTTGATATTGCATGAATAATGGGCTGCTAGCTTGAGTCTTAAATTCCATAAGGTGTCTAGATCGTCATTCGAGGACGAATGTTCCCAAGAGCTTGACGTTAGGGTAAAATCCTTGAAAGTACCTTCATAGACCTTAAAAATCATGTGTTCGTGTTAGAACTTCAAGGCCAAAACCCCAAGGACCAACCTTGGGTTCTTGAGGAAAACACCTAGAAGGCTTCCAGGCAGTGCCTGATAAGTCCACAATTTGGACTCATTCAGGGCTTTAATTTGATAGAAATAGTGTCCTCGAATGCTTATTTTGTCTCAATATCTCATGAAAACTCTTAAGTTTCAGGTATTTGAAGTTTTAGTAGAAGCATGGAAACTGAGGCGCAAAAAGGAACAAAAAGGCTGGAAAGAACGAAGAAGTTGAAGCCTGAGCATCGCCAAACATCTTTGGTGATTCACCAAAAGAACAGACTCCGCCCTTTGTTGCAGTATGCGAAGCCCTTGAAGGAAGAGGATCAAGAAGGCAATGAGATTAGCACTTGGCATTTCACTGAATAGTTTCGCGAAGCAGTACTATATTGCCCAACAGTCCAGAACATGAAGACGTTGAAGGCAAGCACTAAACTGCGATGAGAGAAAAGATGGGCGAGTCTCTGAATCACTCGACTAATTTCGCCGAGCTATCCGCCAGCACTAATTGTTGATGGCTATAAATACTAAACTTGTTATTAATTTTAGTAGTTCCGAACCATTTTTATATTGTTTACAATAGAATAGTACATTTTAGACATTTTTCTCTCAAGTTTGGAGAGGGTTTTGTGGGAGACTTGAAGAGATAGAGATTTCATCTTCCGCAAGTTGGAAGTGGGTCTTCTTCATTCTTCTTCCTTTGCTTAAATCAAGGTTTAATTTCTTATACCCATTTGATTTTAGTATCATTTTAAGTGTATTTTGTTATTTCTTGATGTGTGGCTAAAAACCCCATTCTTGGGGTGTGATTTAGCAAATATGTGTTGATATTGTTATTGGGTCTTGCTTGCTGATAGGCTAGATGTATTTTAATGGTGATTTCACCTAGTGGTTGTGGTTTAATTTAATGGGTTTGTAGTTGCAAATACAAAACCACCCATGTGTTTTTGGCTTGCCCGAGAGGGAGGTCGAGAAACTAAGACCACGACACTGATGTCTAAGGAGTGGGTCGACATGAGGTTCAACACGAGAGGGTGAGCCCTAGTCCCATATCCTAACACTCAGCTCGAGAGAGTGAGTGGGGTAAGGCGTAGGCTGGTCTTCATGCGGTAAATAGGTGTTCGAGAGGAACCCATTTGAAACGGGGTAAGTTGCCCGAGAGGGAACTTATTTCCATTTAAAGCATAGCCTAGTCACTAATATTTTGCAAATTTCCTATCAAAAGCATGTACCCAACGATTTATCTCAGCTTGTATTACAGTCACACCTCAAGAACTTCTCCTCATACTTGATCTTCTTGTTAATTTTTTGTTGTTTTTACTACTTGTGAAAAAACCCCCATTTGATATTTGACACTTTCGTGTCACCCCCTTTAATTTACTATGTTTTGGTTCGTCAATATCATTAGCTACGACTAGTTAGAACGTAATTTTATTTTTCTATCAATTCTCAAAAGCACTCCCTTGGGACACGACCCCAACCTTTAGTTGGGTTACTATACTATCGACGATCGTAGACACTCATACCGTAGGTTAGTGTCATTGGTCACGATAACCATCAAAATAGCGCCGCTGCCGTGGAGTGGCGTTCTTTGGGAAATCTTAGTTAAGTAGAATTGTTGGTTCTTCTTAGATTTAGCTTTAATAATCTAAATTGTAGTGTTGTTTTGCTAGTTTGAATATCACAGCAGGGAAAATAAGAATGGATGATTATTATGGATACCACACAGACCATCCCCTGTTGAAATTGTTAAATCTGAGGGCCAAACTCCTGATGTTCAAACAAGTGGGGGATGAAACAATTCAGTAAATGTGGCTGAAGTTTCAAGTTATGTTGCAACCATGCCCATCTCATGGAATGACGGACAAAGCACTACTGGAATGCTTCTATAGGGGCCTTGGACCCGAGAGTAGAAGTGAGCCGATGAACTTTGCCAGGGAGGCATGCTAAACCAGCCCTATGAAGTCGTGGAAAAACTTCTTGATGGCATGGTAGAAGCCAGTAAAGAAGCAAAAAAGAAGCAGGAATGGGACGCACTAGTTACCCAGTTGGATGTAATATCCACCCGAGTCACGGAACTGGAAGTACAAGCCATAGGAAAAGATAAGCACTCCTCCCTTCGAGAGTGTAAACATGGGAGGAAGCAGAGAAGTGTGCAAGATGATGAATCCTCATCACTCATTCAACAAAAAATTGAGGCACATGAGAAGAAGTTGAATGAGATGAAGGAGAACATCGAAATGATAAACGAAGCGTCAGCCTCTCACTCCATGACCATTCAGCTGGAGGATGCCCAAATCGGCCATTTGATATCAGGCCATTACCCATCATTCTCCAAGGACTTTTCTAATCACAACATGGGTGACTCCGAAGATGAAGAATAACTCCTGACCTACTTCGTGCCACAACGTTAACTAAGGCGTTGTTTGGGAGGTAACCCCAAAGCCTTTAAGTATTTCTTAAATACCAATAGAATAATGGTGTGTTGTTTGTACAGGTTAAAGTAAGAAAAGTGAGTGAAATACTGTATGGAAGAAAGCAACAGGTCCAGCTAGCGGATTGCCGATAAGATCGGCGAGCATAATTATTGTTTCCGTCTGATTCAAGGCATTGTCAACTTGGATTCTGTAAAACTCGGCGGTTGGTAGAAAATTAGTGGCACATCACCGTAAACTACCCTTGGAACCCTCATATGAGCTCAAGATCCTGTTACCTTTGGCGAAGAAACAAGACACTTGGCGCTTCGCCGAGTGAATGAGCGAACCTGACTTACATCGCCGAATGAGCGGGAACTGGACGATTTTTGCAATTTCATTCAGTTCTCTTAATTCTTCATCCTATCAACCTCACACCTGCACTCTAGTTTTATATTTCTTGTACTTTTAGAGTATTTTAGTTGTAGAATTGTGCTCAAAATTGTATCGCATTACTGCCTTGTACTTCAGTACAATCTAATCCAACACCTAAGGTTGGTGATCGAACCTCTGAGTTATTTTATCAAAATTTGTACTCACTCGCATAATGCTTGATAGTATGAGATCTATGATTTAATGGGATTACATATATTATCAATTCTATTTTGGTAGTCTCTACGTAATTTGAGGGACTCACACTCGACTTTGCTTTAAATTAAGTTGTTATATGTTGGGATTGTGAAAATGCTATGGGTCTTCATTGAAGTTTGTGCTGAAAGAGCTTGAATTGCATCATCAGGGGTTGTGGGGCTGAAGTCGAATGAATGGATTGAAAATAGGCATGATTGGGCTGTTTGGCGAGCCGATATAGTTCGTCGAACTGTTCGGCGGTTCGCTTAACATCTCCACTTCATTTTTTTAAATTAACGCCTCGTGCACAGTTAAATCTATAAATTTCGACGAATAAGCTTATGTTGCTGAATGCACTCGGCGACACGCCGAAAGATTTTCTGTTCGCTCTTTATCTTCACCCTTATACCTTTCAGGCACCTTTTTCAGTGATTCGCCTAACTGCACTAGCACTTCACCCGTGTTCCGATTTAAAATATTGTCTAACTTTGTCTCGAAGTCTTTTACAGAAATGGCTAGACCAAAGGTCGTAGGGAGAGATATGCCACCCCGACATGTAAGAGCACGAAATTTCAAAAGAGACGAGAAGACAACAGAACTGGAAAAAGAGAGAAGGGAAAGTAAGAAAGAGAGAAAGTTAGTGCATTATTTGATAAACATGAATGTAATTCAAGACTTAACATGAACTTAAAGGGAATTATTCTTAGCACCTAGTGCATATGAAAATGAGATGAAAGCTTTTACGTCAGTTATTCTAGCTTTCCAAATGGGTTCCTTTTATGCCAGTTAGTCCGGGTTCCTAAACTAGTTATCTCATGAGATAGAAACCTTTAACCTCAGTTAGTCTGGGTTTCTAGAAGCAATCTCCATATCCCATAACTATGTGCCCACATAGGTCTTTGGCTAGTGGATCCACCTAAGCTATCAAACATGAGTTCTACCTTAGGAAAGTAGGACACCTCTTTTCGGTATGGGGGCATGTCACCGGATTCCATGTCGCTCACATGGTCTATATCGGCTAAGGCCATTTCCCTACATGACAAGAAAATGAATTATGACATGAACTATACTTATGACTTCTTACGGAGCTCTACCTAGTGTAAGTGGGGGTACGGGAGTTCATTCATGCATTACACAAGTAGGCTTTGAAAGGGGTTATGGTGTGGTTCTCTTATGCTATGAAGATAGATGAATTTATGCATGTATGATATGGATTGTTGCTATGGGTGGCTTTCCTTGTGACAAGTTAATGAACATGAATGGTTCCTTGTCTATGAGTATTTGTTGTGGATGAGGTCAAAGTATGATATGCAAGATTATGGTGGCCTAAAAGTGGTACTTAGTGTTAGATAGGATTATGAGATCTTATCTATACATTGCACAAGTATAGCTTAGGGTTGCTTATGAGATTGTTTGATTTATGTATTTACACTAAGGTGCATGATGACTTCTAAAGTTGATAAAGTGCATGGTTTTAACTAAAATGTCCTTTTTAGCATGTTTTTAAGGATTTTGTCCATGGCTATCATACTTGGTGCATTTTTGTACTAACCCATATTTTCTACATTTTTCTATAAGTGTAGGGCCCAGTTGCTGAGGTGTACTTCCTTCTTGATCAAAGCTTGGATCAACTATTCTCCACGCTTTCGGTGAGTCCTTATGGTTTGAGGACGAGAGTGGTTCATTTCTAGTTTCTTCCTTACATTCTCTTTTGAGACTATGTTTTAAAGGGTTGTGACCCTTATTGATACTCGATTATATTAGATGGTTATTGAGACAATGTCTAAACTTCCATTTGACTTTTTGAAAGACTTCGATTACAAAAGGTTTTAATTCTGCATCATTTCCATTACTTATGTTTATGATTTGCTAAGGTCTTATATAAGACCCCTTGGGGGTCGAGTACGCTATGTTACACCCAGGGGTTCTGGGTCATGACAGGGGAAATGATGTGCTTAGATATCAAGGTCGTTGAGTGTTCCTATGTTCATGATTTGGGTTGTCTTGAAATTCTCACCTTTAGAGGTATAGTGAGTTTGGGAAGTGTAGTCCCGGTTTTGTAGGCTCATATGAGATCTTGAGTGGAGTTGGTAAGGTTGCTTGTGAACTAGAGTTGCTTAATGAGTGGCACTGGTGTATCCAATTTTCCATTTCTCTGGAATATAGAAGGGTGTTGGAGATCCAACGTTCATAAATTCCTTCAGAAGAGTTGGGAGTTAATGAGAATTTCTCTAATTAAGAAATACCGGTGGGGATCTTAGACAGGCAAGTTAAGAAATAGAAGAGCAAGGAAGTTGTTTCCATGAAAGTGTTAAGGAGTGACCTTTTAGTGAGTGTTTAAGGTGAGGGTGCTAGTTCGGAGGCCGAGCCCAATAACACGTCCTGATATCCTTATCTTTTCCTTATATCCCTCCTTTATCTTGAGATGATAAGTTCCTCTTCAGTTTTCTTGTTTTGGGAGTCATGTGTGTTATATGTGTTTTTCCATGATTTCCTTATGTTATGCATGTTCTTGAGAAATTCATGTTTAGTAATAAAATGAGTTTTCATGATTGATTTTCTTCATGTTGTTTTGCATTGAATATGAGTTGCCTATTTGACTTCATGGGATGAATTGATGAACATGCTCTATATGTATATCTTTTTCTTGACTAAATGGCCTAATGGTTTCATGAGATTGTGTTGAGCATGCTTTTAGCTTGGACATGGTAGTTCCTCCTTGAAAATGAGTAAATGTAGAATTTCATGCATTTTGCGTTGTTAGATATAGTTCCTACTTCCTTGTGTTGCATTGAGTATGTTTAGCTTGGAGTTGAAGTTTTGCTCTTTGGTTTTGTGCATTTAGAAATGTTGCATACATGATGGGTTTCTATTCTAGAGTCGTAACCTTAAGAAGTGCCTAGAACATCAATCAAGGACGAATGTTTCCAAGGGGGAGATATTGTAACACCCCATAAATTAGTAAGCTAAACTAGAGCTTGACGTGAGGGTTAGAGTCAGGAATATAACTCCCCGTACCTAAAATAGAGGTTTTCGTGTTACAACGTCAACGTATCAACCCTCAAGGACCAACTAGGGGGCCTTGAGGAAGATCCCTAGAAATGTGCCAAAAATAGTGACCACGGAAGGACCCACGCCCTGTAGGTGGGGGTTCCGTGGTCGGCCAAAAACCAGCAGTCACCAACCCACACATAACCAGCATGTGTTGTGGGTCAAATCACGCCCCGTGGTCGGGATCTAGTGGATGAGGCAGTAAGTGGTTTTAAGCAGTTAAGTTGGGATCTAATTGAACTTTTCAGAATAAATTAAGTATTAAGTGGCGTTGTTTTACTCTAGTTTAGACCACATATATAAAGTCATTAGACCCTTAATTAAGTCATATCAAAATCGTTATTTCTAAACCCCCACAATAAACCCAATTCCCTCTAAAAAATTCTCTCTCTAAAAAGAAAAAGAAGAAGAGGGTCAAGTAGGTCAAGTCAAGACTCTATTGTTGCAAGCTTCGTAAGCTTTGTAATCAAGGTATGATGGCTTATTCATTCACAGATTCCCATCATCCATGAATCCCCCATGTTTTCCCTAATTTAGAAGAAGATTTCCCCAAGTCAAACTAGGGTTTCTTCTAATGTTATGGGTTATGATCCAAAAGAGTGGATTATCATTGTTTATGATGGAATTGCATATTTTTAGCATGATTATAGATATATTCTTGATTAACCTATGAATCTAAGGTGAAATTGATATAGTTTTGTTTTATGTCATGAAAGGGGGAATTGAGGGCTTAGATGTGATCTTCTATAATTGATGAATTACTTTATGAATTGCTTGAGATTAGGGCATCTAGACATGAATTTCTTAAGAGTAAATCTTATAGACATGAATTGAGTAGATTAAAGCTTATATGGTGAATTATGATTAGTAGTGTTGAGATTGAGCCTTCATGATGATATATGAATAGAATTGCTAAAGAATGGGGCATGTGATTAGAATGTCTTTAATCCTAGGTATATGAGATGATAGTGACAAGTAAAGATTTCAAAGTAAGGCTTGTAGTATGAATATGATCTCTAGGGCTTTGAGGGTAAAAGCTAATATGATGAACTAGGAATGCTAAGGCCTTGAGAATGAAGCTTATATGATAATGGTAGACTATTAGATAGAATTGTTGTGGAAAGACTTTACCCACCAAATTTACCTCATGAATGTTTGAATGCATGAAGTGATAGAATAACATAAGTTAGGATGATATCCATGTCTAGTGCTTGAATCCTACGTGTGTTGATTGAAAGTAAGTTTTGAACCTCAAGGAGGTAAAGTATGAGATTATGCATGTTTTCACGAAATCTATGTATATACTTTAAGAACACTTTGAGAGTGAAGTGTTTATGATTATGATGTAGTTGTTGTATTATTGAAATGTTATTCTCATATACACACTTATGTATGATTATGATATGATATGATGTGAAAGGTTTTCTCACAATATGATGATTCTAGGGCTGAAACTTGAAAGGCTTTTTCACCTATTAAATCTATATGAAGACATGGATGGTGAAAGGTTATTCTCACACATGGTCTATGAGCTATCTTATGAATTATATTGGATTGAGTGTCAAGACATTGTTCCATGAATATGAACTTAAGTCAAGCCTTAATATGTAATCCGTGGGAATAAATGGTTAGCACCGAGTGGATATTGTGTATGGACAGAAGCTTTTACGCCAGTTGAGTCTGGTTTCCAAATGAAAGCTTTTACATAGTTAAGTCCGACTTTCCAAATGGGATCCTTTTACACTAGTTGAGTCCGGGTTGCCAAGTATGTATCTCATGAGATGGAGACCTTTTACTTAGTTGAGTCCGGGTTTCTAGTAGCAATCCCCTTATCCCATAAACTATGTGCTCCCGTAGGTAACTTAGCTAATGGATCCACCTATGCTAATAGTATCGTTCTACCTTAGGCAAGTATAGCAACCCTTTTCTGTGTGGGTAACACCGGATTCCTTGTTAAGCTCACATGTTCTATGTCGGTTAAGTCTTATTCCCACAACAAGAATGAACATGAATAATGAACCAAGATTACTTCAAGGAAGCATTGTAAGTATGTTTCTACACGAGATTGATTGTATGATGTATGCTTAGTTCGGATTGTTGCTATAGTTTCCTCCTTTGATATGTTTGACGAAAGGTGAATGTTACCTTGTTTATGAAACATAAGCTAAGGATGAGATCAAAATATGATGTATATGAAAGAGGGCCTAAAGTGGTTTACTTAGCATGGGTGAGATTTATGGGGTCTCATTCATGCATTGCACAAGAATGCCTTAAGGTTACTTATGAAGTATTCTCTTATGTCATGATGATTTAAGTGTATTAACCATGCTTATGACTTATGTGATCTAGATGCATTAATTATGCTATGACTATGGTGTTACCTATTATGCTTATGACTTATATTATGGTTTCTTATGCCTACAACATATGCCTTATGTTGATGTCTCTTATGATTATGGTATATGTCTTATGTTTACTAATACCTTTATTATGCTTATGTTGATGATTTATGATAGCCATCATATTTAATACTTTATGGTACTAATGCATACTCTTGCCTACATTCTTATCAAATGTACGGTTCGGCGGTAATGACTTTCATTTCCGTGGATAGGATCTTAGTAGAGCAAGCAATTGAAGATTTAGTGAGCCCTCATAGCATCAAGGATTTTATCACCTTTTCTTTATGTCTTTCTTTTAAATTGAGAACTTTTGTATCGGTTGTGTCCCTAAGACTTTCATGTATTGGATGGTTTGAGACAATGTTAAAGACTTTCGCTTCATTTTATGAGACTTTGATTGTATTAGAAGAATGTTTTAAATTTCCGCACCATTTTCTATTATCTTATGATATGATATGCTAAGGGGATTGAATGAGACTTCTTGGAGTCTTGTACACCTTGTTACATCTAGGGGTACCCATGGGTCATGACAATCTTGGTAATTATAGCACAAAATTTAGAATAGTTCTAGGATGTCTCAAACCACGTCAAGTAGAGTCTTGTTCGTAAATGTGAACTGCACCACATTTATGAATGAGAGACTATTAGATGTTTAGGAAACTTCACTTCTTCATTCTCTAAGTTGTGCCATAGAGTTTAACTCTATTAGGTCCCTCTCCTAATTTGTGCCCTATGGTTTTCAGGATATAATTTTTACAAAGGCTAACGTTAGAAGGAATGAGAAAGACAACATGGATCAAGAAGTTCCTCCCCAAGATCCTCCACAAGCTTTAATTGACCCCTTGGGTGAGATTGTAACAAATGAGAAGCTTAGGTTTGGTTTTAAACTATTGACTCAGGCTGGGATATAAACTCCAGAATTTTATAGGTCAAAGATAGAGGAAAATCCTCAATAGTTTATAGATGAGGTCTCTAAGGTGTTGGACTTTGTAGGAGTGAATTCGGTAGAGAAGGAGGATTTGGCTTCTTATCAACTCAAAGGGGTTGCTTAAGTTTTGTTTAATCAATGGAAAGAGGCTAGACCAGTAGGAATGGGTCCCATATAGTGGGAAAGGTTCAAGAGTGCCTTTCTAGATAGATTTTTCCCTCTAGAGATGAGAAAGGCTTTAGTGCTTGAGTTCATTAACCTCAATCAAGGTAATATGAGTGTTAAGGAATATGCATTGAGGTCCACCCAATTCTCTAAGTATGCTCCATCTTTGATGGCGGACTCTAGGTCGAGGATAAGTAAGTTTGTGTCTGGAATATTTGATTTAGTAGTGAAAGAATGTTGTACGGCCATGATTGATCATGATATGAATATTTCTCGCCTTATGACTTATGCTCAACAAAATGAGAAGGTGAAACTAAAAGGGACAACTAGGGAGAAAAGGAGGTCTAGAAATGATGATGGTGATTCCTCTTATGTGAGGTCTGATGGAAATGGTCGTTCTAGAAATCGACAAAGGTCTTCCGGATGAGATTACTCTAATGCTTCTAAGAATAAAGAGATAGGGTGTCTAACCTTAATCCACAAGGGATTAGTATTGAGTCCATATGGCCTACTTGTTCTAGGTGTGATAGCAGATATGTGGGTAAATGTGTAGTGGGTTCCAATGTTTGTTTTGGTTGTGGTGAGTTGGGCCACAAGATAAGGCATTGCCCTATGGTTTCTATAAATGAAGGGGATAGTCACCGTAGGTCTCAACCATACCTTCATCCGGTCCAATTGGTTTGGGTGTGAATGATCCAAAGCAAATTAGGTTTTATGCTCTCCAAGTTAGAAGTGAACAAAAGTATCCTCCGAATGTTGATTTTGGTATGTGTTCTATGCTTATTTAGATTCCATTGTTGCTTGTCTTTTATGACTTGATAGACTTGATATGTTAGGCTTTGATAATTGTCTTTAGTATGAATGGGTTTTTCATTGTTATTATTTGTGTATTGAGTGTAAAACCCGACTTAGTCATTATAAGTTTCGGGGGTATGTTGAAAGATTTGATGAATAGGGTGTTAGAAGATACCTTGAGATGTTCAATTAGTAGACTCTTATAAAGAGTAGTAGTATAGTTCACCATGGTTTAGAATCATCAGGTCTGATGGATGTGAAAGACTAGTGATGACTTGCTCCGACCTTAGAATTGAACGGAATGATGCTTAGAAGAGTATGTATAGGCTTACTCCCAAGGGGGGAGATGATGTCCTTAGATATCAAGGTCGTTGAGTGTTCTTGATGTTCATGATTTGGGTTGGCTTGAAATTCTCACTTTCAGAGGAGTAGTGAGTTTGGGAAGTTAAGTCCCAGTTTTTTAGGCTCATATGAGATCTTGAGTGGAGTTGGTAAGGTTTCTTGTGAACTAGAGTTGCTTAATGAGTGACACCGGTGTATCCGGTTTTCCATGTCTGTAGAATATAGAAGGTGTTCGAGTCATAAATTCCTTAAGAAGAGTTGGGAGTTAATGAGAATTTCTCTAATTTATAAATACCGGTGTTGATCTTAGAATGGAAAGTTAAGAAATAAAAGAACAAGGAAGTTGCTTCCATGAAAGTGTTAAGGAGTGACCTGTTAGTGAGGGTTTTAGGTGAGGGTGCTATTTGGGAGGCTGAGGCCAATAAGATGTCCCGATATCCTTTTATTTTCCTTCTATCCCTCGTTTAGCTTGAGATGATAAGTTCCCCTTGAGTATTCTTGTTTTGGGAGTCATATGTGTTATATGTGTTTTTCCATGATTTCCTTATGTTATGCATGTTCTTGAGAAATTCATGTTTAGTAAGAAAATGAGTTTTCTTGATTGATTTTTTTCATGTTGTTGTGCATTGAGTATGAGTTGCCTATTTGACTTCATGGGATGAATTGATTAATATGCTCTATATGTACATGTTTTTCTTGAGTAAATGGCCTAATGGTTCCATGAGATTGTGTTGAGCATGCTTTTAGCTTGGACATGGTAGTTCCTCCTTGAAAATGAGTAAATGTAGAATTTCATGCATTTTGGGTTGTTAGATGTAGCTCCTACTTCCTTGTGTTGCATTGAGTATGTTTAGCTTGGAGTTGATGTTCTGATCTTTGGTTGTGTGCATTTAGAAATGCTGCATGCATGGGTCGCGAGTCTAGAGTCGTAACCTTAAGAAGTGCCTAGAATGTCATTCGAGGATGAATGTTCCCAAGGGGGAGATATTGTAACTCCCCGGAATTTAGTAGGCTAAACTAGAGCTTGATGTGAGGGTTAGAGCCATGAATATAACTCCCCGTACCTAAAATAGAGGTTTTCGTGTTAGAAAGTGAAAGTACCAACCCTCAAGGACCAACTAAGGGCCCTTGAGGAAGACCCCTAAAAAGTGCCCAAAACAGTGACCACAGAAGGACTCACTCCCGTGGGTGGGTCCAAGCCCCGTAGGTTGGGGTTCTGTGGTTGGCCAAAAACCTGCAGTCACCAACCCACACCCAACCATCATAGGCCGTGGGTCAAACCACGCCCCGTGGTCGGGGTCTCGTGGGTGAGGCTGTGAGTGGTTTTAAGCGGTTAAGTTGGGAGCTAATGGAACTTTTCGGAATTAATTAAGTATTAGGTGACATCGTTTTACCCATGTTTAGACCACATATATAAAGACTTTAGACCCTTAATTAAGTCATTTTGAAATCATTATTTCTAAACCCCCAAAATAAACCCAATTCCTTCTCAAAATCCCTCTATCGAAAAAGAAGAAGAAGAAGAAAAGGGTCAAGCTAGGTCAAGTCAAGACTCCGTTGTTTCAAGCTTCGTAGGCTTTGTAATCAAGGTATGATATCTTATTCATTCATGGATTCCTTTCATCCATGAAGCCCCTATGTTTTCCCCAATTTAGAAGTAGATTTCCCCAAGTCAAACTAAGGTTTCTTCTAATGTTATGGGTTATGATCCAAAAGAGTGGATTATGATTATTTATGATCGTTTATTATTGTTCATGATGGAATTGCATGTTTTTAGTATGATTATACATGTGTTATGCCGTGATTTTACTATCCTTTAGAAAAATCACTTTTTGAAACGTTGTAAGTATAAAACAATTTGAGAAAAATACTTAGAAAAGTGTCGCCACTTAATTTTTTAAAGAAATGAACAAAACTTAATTTAAAAAGGTCTTAACAGATAACCTTTAAAAATTTAGAGAAAATGGGTAAGAGGTTCTTATTTCTACTCTAAGAAGGTATTAGCACTTAAAGTAGCCGCTAACATGCGGTTATCCTACGACTTGACTAAATATTTGACTATTTTAAAAAAAATATATGATTTAACACAAAAATAATAATTTACAATACTTGATTAACCTTGATAAAATAATTAAATAAATGACGCATTTTATCTTATTTTATTTCTTAGAGAAATGGACCTAAAATGAAACATTTGAATTAAAATGCAAGTGAATATCATTTTAACGAAACAAGATTAATTAGAATTAATTTGACACATTTTAAAAATAATAATTTAAACCAAATTGGTTAATTTAATCATGAAAACCATTTTAAATTAATTGAAGATTAAGTAAAAGTCTTCAATAAAATGACAAGAGTTGATAAAAAAATGAATTTTTTATTAAAATATACTAACATAAAGAATATGGTTCATCTTTTAAGGAATTTAATTAAATTAAACCAAATCAAATAAGGTTAGTGTTAACACAAATAATAGTAAGTAAATAGTAACAAAGAGCAAATAAATATTCTTAAACTTGGGCCCTTTGCCCAAATTCGAAACTAATGGGCTTAACCAAACCTGACCCTGTCCTAATTCTACGTTTTCAATCTTTTAAGGTTGTTGCTGCTTGCATTTTTGGGCCTAGGCCATCTGCAACAAATGTTGAAATTCATGGGTTTGGGCACATTTCCATAGTGTATACACTGGCTCGTTTACATCTGTATATCAGTTGGTTTTTCCAATGTATCAGCTTCGTTTCTCCTTTGGGATGGGGCCGACTCAATGGAAATTGTTGGATTTGATCCAACGGAATAATGTGAGGATAGAGGGAGACCCAAATTGGACTTGGAAAAAAAGTACATGTTAGGAAAAGAGATAAGGATTAATAGTTAATCATAATGAAAGTCCACCAAAATAATTAAGCAAGTGGGATGATGATAATAATAATAAGCTCAATTGCTTCTCAATAGCTAAACAGACGCGCAATAGTCAGAACACATTTAATAATCTTAGAATGTTTAACAATGTGAATACTAAGTAGATAAACACAAACAATTATACCATTTTATACCACAATATGATGAATCAAGGATCAAATAACCTATAATGGTAACAAACTTATTGATTTTGAATAAGGTCACTGGAAGAGAAAACATAAGGAAGAATGCACTTTTTAATCATGTGTAAGACACATTCAACAATTATTTCGACTAATATGCAAAAATCTAATATTTCTATTCTCAAACAAACAAATTTGATGGCTGCCACGCTTGTGGGCAAAGCAACACTACAAATGTTGGCAACACAAGGACAACGATTTAAGGGAAAATGCATAAGTACCCCCCCTCCCCAAACTTATGCCTGAAATCTCAGAGACGTACTTATACTATACTAAGGTCCTATTAACCCCCCGAAATTATTTTATAAATAATTTTCTACCCCTATTTGGCCTACGTGGCACTATTTTTTGGGCCCAACGCGTGTTGACAATTTTTTCAAACTATTTGGTTGATAGTGTCACGTAGGCCGAAAAGGGGTAGACAATTATTTATAAAATAAGTTCGGGGGGGGGGGGGGTTAATAGGACTTTAGAGAAGAGAAAATTATAATTTTAAGCAAAAGGGAAAATCATCACTCTTAGAGAATTTCAACAATGGTAACACCAAGATCATTCCAAAATATTTGCAATTGAATTAGAAACAAGATAAAGAATTAGACTAAATTATCCTACATGAAAAGATAAGATCACTACGAGATTCAAAAGACATTAGTTGGTACAGTAATATCAAAACACATTAAACAATTAGCTTAGATGGTCAGAGATAGCATGTATCATTAAGAAGGACTCATGCTCCGGAATTTTTTTCAAACTTAGTAATAAATCAACATTAACTTAACAAATGTGGAGAAGTGCACAAGTCACATAGAAGGGTTAAAACAATTCAAACCTCCATTCTAGAGATTTAAAAAAAATCTCAAATGGGTTAGGTATTGAAAGAATTAACAATTTTATGCCTTTTGGGGTTTTCAACCGAAAGAGGGGTTTATCACCATGGAAGAAACATATGCTCTTTTAAGTTAACAGTACCCAAAAGCAAGGAATGAACACACATATGCCTAATTTCATTATATAGAAAACTCATCAAATGGCCACAAAATCGGAGAAATAATATTATACACACGTGAGATTTCATGTTAAAATTAGCCATTTAGTTGCTAATTTAACCAATTTGAGTTAGGTATAATCAATTTGAGTCAATTAACTAAATCAGACAAAATTAAAATAAGATGAATAATTATCGATTAATTATTTGAGCTTTTTAATTTAAACAAGACAAAATAATTATCAAAACTTATTTATTGCTTTAAAATAGAGAACTAATTATACAAAATTATAAAATTCACTAATTCAAAGAATTAAATGCGAATTATGTTAAACATTATTTTAGGCTATTTATTAAATATTTATATAAAAGATAAAAATTATATAAACCAACATGTAAAATTATATAATTATTTCTGAAAAATACTAACCAAAACTAATTAGAAAGAGAATTTAAAATATATATATTTTTAGGATTTTTCAAAGACGATTATTTCAAATTGTTTGAAATTAAAGAAGCTCGATATTTAATTCGAATTGCATAGGGTTGGGTGTCAACAACTGCCCCCTTCTTTGGGTAGGGTCGATGAAAGAGAACCTGGGAAAAGAAGATTGATGAATCCAATTTTGACTGAACTCATTTCATCTCTTTGAGAACAAGGCTCGATACAGATTTTTGAGGAATTATGGTTGGACCCTAGCATTGAGTTTCCTACGTATCTCAAGTTACATGAGAATTCAAGCCATTTAGTTCAAAACAACACTTCATTTGGCTGATGATTTTTTTTCCTGATAAAATTCAGAAAGCTATCACAGTATCGAATTATGGAGAGACTGAAATGGTCAGAAATAAGATTTAAGAGAGATTGTTTGAATACAACCGAGTCTTCAACATGGAGTCCACCTACATATCCCTCGACCTCAGGAATTAGGTTGTCTGTAGTTCAACACAATCAGTTGGAAAGCAAATCTATTATGTTAAGATAACTTTTGGTTCTGGAGGAGTGACAAGTAAGTCGAGTATGAAAAAAAAGTTTGCAACCTCTTAGTCAAGAATGTGGGGCCCTTCACACATAATTAAAAACTTACATGAACATAATTTCCAAAGCTCTTGGTGTATTTTCACTCAAATTAGAAAGTTGCCTCCGGTGAGAATGAAAAGTTTTTCGGATGCGAAATTGAAATCGATAAACCCAAAGAAAACCCACATTCCTTCTAATAGGGGTATGGTTTGATTGTGGTGGAAGTCGCTCCTCAGCTCGCGTCCTAAGAGTTTGATACTCCTCTTTGGACTATGTCCCAGTTCGCTGCTAAGAAAAAGTTCCATGTTGTGCTGCATCCTTTTTTATATCATCCGCACATGTGGATTGATTTGAGAATTCATCCTCTTGGATGCTCTCGACAAAGAGTGAAATAAACTTGTTACTAGAAACTGTAATTTATATAGAGAAGTGGCATGTTTTACCAAATTCATCACTTATTTTTGCAAATATTTTGACGTCAGCCTCTATTTGTTTTGACGCAATAGATAATGAATTGATGTGATGCTACAATGATGATGACTTTCTCGATAATGCAGTATTGTTGATGACAATGTTTCATTGATAGGATGATGATGATGATTCCTCGGTAGAATGATGTTGATCCATTGGTAGGGCAATGGTGCTTCATTGGTAGGATGATAATGCTGATCCTTTCAGCTATTATATTATCACCTTTAATAATATAATGCAAATGGCCCTCTCGGTGGTTTGAACATGCAATGGCCCTCTTGGAATTGGAAGATGCAGTGTCCCTCTTGGTATTTTGAATATGTAATGGCCCTCTTGGTATTTTGATTATGTAATGGCCCTCTTGGCAGTTGAAGATGTGATGTCCCTTTTGGCATTTGCATATATGATGGCTCTCTCGGCAGTTTGAGAATGCAATGACCCTTTTGGCATTTTCATATATGATAGCCCTCTCGACAGTTTGAAGATGCAATGTCCCTTTTGGCATTTGCATATATGATGGCCCTCTCAGCGGTTTGAAAATACAATGGCCATCTCGACATTGGATGATGTGATGTCCTTCTCGGCGGTTTGAATGTGTAATCGCCCTCTTAGCAATGACATCACCACCTCTGATGCTATGATATGAAATGGCCTTTCGGCAATGCACATCACCGTGTCTGGTATGGATGTGACTTACAAATATCCTTCAACATTAGCCTTCTTGGATTTTAACGTGATAATGAATATCTTTTGGCAAGTTGCACTTCAAATTCTCTCTGATATTTGATGTGTCTTACGTGTTCCCTTCAGACATCTTTGACGTTGGAAAAGGCAATATGACGTTATTATAGTCATTTGTAAATCTTAAAGTGCCATACTCTCGATGCTTTCACCTACTTTTCTTTGACCACTTGTATCTTCGTTGTGGCTACTATTTTTGTTGAGAAATATGAACAAGAAATTGTTACTCAAAATACTAAGTTAACTACTTCTTATCGCAGGAATATCAATGCCTTTCCTGCATAAAGAAAATGTCAGTCTTAGGCGCTTTTGCTCTTTTGACTTTCCCATATTTGTTGAACATGATGATCTCTTGATATCCTTGTAATCCTGCATCCACAGAAAATTTATTAGTTTTAAATGAACTAATATGTGTTTACTTCTTTGATTGCTTGCTCTTCCTCTTGCTATCTTTGGTTGATTACTTCTAGCTTCCCACTTCTTGGTAGACATAAGATAGATCTATATTTTATACAAAATATTTGATATATATGTCTAAAGTTTTAAGAAAAAATAGATTTTTGAAAAGTAATTTGATGAGGGTCACCGCCAAGTGTCATGTCACATTAAAGCTTAAGTGAACACTTCAGCTCAAGCTTCGATATATCCAATCTAAAAGTCCTTTTAAGCTAGGAAAATCAGAAGATAAATGAAGTTTAACTTTGAATTTCTGATATATTGGGGTTCATGAGCTTTTGATCACGCTGGAGATTACTTGTCATTAACTTTGAACTTCTGACAGTACTTGATAGAATTTTGGAGATCTTCTCAAAAATTCTACCCTAGTGAAATGTTTTAGCATTTCTCAAATCTTTGGTAGGAAAACTTGCGAAATTTTTGAGATCTTCTCAAAAATTTTGCCCCAGTTGACTTTTCCTAATGCATGCTCAATCTTGTCTTGCTAGTGCAGGATCTTTAGAATTTTTTGAGCTCCTCCCAAAAATTATGCCCCAGTGTCCATTATAAAGGGAAATGGAAATTTTATGGGGTGTATGACCGAGCCGTTGTGGCGCTTACGTATCCCATTGAAGCATGAATCAGGTCAAACATAGTTCCCCTTTAGGGAATAAAATAAAGAGGAAATTTTAATTAAAAAATTACTGAGGCCGATATAGGCCGCCTACGTATCTCATTTTTGAGAATTCAGGTCAGACGTAGTTCAATACAAGGATATAAAAACTTGGCATAAGCAATTACAAGAAAATGATACAATTACAAAGAAAGTGATGAGAGAAAAACTAATCTTCAGACGTAGTATCTCTTGACAACATCTAAGTTGATTGGTTTTGGCCACTCCTGGCCATCCATCTCTGACAAGATTAAGGCACCTCTAGATAACACTTTACGAACCTGTATGGTCCTTGCCAATTTGGTGCAAATTTCCCCTAATACTCATCTTGATGGGGAAAGATGTGTTTGAGGACCAATTGTCCTTCTTCAAATGTTCGAGATCTCATTTTTTTGTTGAAAGCAGGAATCATTCTCTGTTGATATAATTGGCCATGACAAACAGCAGTCATCCTCTTTTCATCAATTAAGGCTAAGTATTCAATTTGATTACGAACCCAATCAGTATTGCTCAGTTTGGCTTCTTGAATGATCCTTAATGAAGGTATTTCCACTTCAGCAGGCATCACTGCTTCTGTCCCATATACTAACAAGTATGGGCTTTCTCCGATTGATGTTCTAACGGTTGTTCGATATCCCAATAAAGCATATGGTAACATCTCATGCCAACCTTTGTGATTATCAATAATCTTTCTCAAAATCTTTTTGATGTTTTTATTGGTAGCTTCTACAGCTCCATTCATTTGAGGACGATAAGCAGTCGAATTTTGGTGAGTAATCTTGAATTGCTCACATATCTCCTTAATCAAATGACTGTTGAGGTTTGCACCATTGTCTGTATTAATGGAATCAGGTAGTCCAAATCGACATATCAAGTTGTTACGAACAAAATCAGCTACTACCTTCTTCGTCACAGATTTATAAGAATTTTCTTCCACCCACTTGGTGAAGTAATCAATGGCAACCAAAATAAATCTATGTCCATTAGAGGTGGCTGGCTCAATTGGGCCAATGACATCCATGCCCTAGGCCATGAATGGCCAAGGCGATACCATAACATTAAGTTCGTGAGGGGGTACTCAGATCAAATCACCATGTACTTGACATTTATGATACTTTTGCACAAATCTACAACAATCGTGCTCCATAGTCATCCAAAAATAACCAGCTCAAAGGATCTTCTTTGCCAAGGTAAGCCCGTTCATATGGGGTCCACAGACCCCTGCACGTACTTCCTCGAGAAGTCTTGTAGCTTCCATGGAATCTACGCACATGAGGAGTCCCAAATCTAGAGTCCTCCTATAAAGGATTTCCCTACTTGGAAAGAAATTGTTAGTCAATCGACATATTGCCTTCTTTTGATTGGATGTCGCATCTTCTGGATAAATTCCAGTCTCCAGGTACTTCCTTATATCAAAATACCAAGGCTTTCTGTCGTGTTCCGCTTCGACATGCGAACAATAAGCGAGTTGTTCCCTTAAATCTATCTCCAAATGATCGATGTAATTCTAATCTGGATGCTTGATCATAGAGGAGATAGTGGAAAGAGCATCGGCAAATTCATTTTGCAACCTTGGAGTGTGCATAAACTCTATCTTTCGATATCTTTTGCACAATCTTTGCACCAATTGTACATATGGTACAATCTTTGGATTCTTCACGGCCCATTCCCCTTGAACCTGGTGAATTAACAAGTCTGAATCTCCAATTACCAGCAACTCTTGTACATTCTTGTCCATGGCTAACATTATGCCAAGAACGCAAGCCTCATACTCCGCCATATTATTGGTGCAATGAAATCAAAGTTTAGCCGCCACGGTGTAATGTTGACGGGATTCCGATATTAGAACCGTTCCAATTCCGGCTCCATTATAATTCAACGCTCCATCAAAGAATACCCTCCAACTAGGGTATGACTCAGATATTCTTTCTCCTATGAACAACACATCTTCGTCAGGGAAGTATGTTTTGAGCCGTTCATATTCTTCATTGATTGGATTTTCTGTAAACTTCTTGCTAAGATAGTAGATCACGTGGTCCTTCTTTCCAGTTTCATCATGTTGTCCTAATACACACCTGAATGCATTCTCTGAGACGGACAAGTACGGTAATAATGGACTTCCTTCTCGCAGAGGTACCAATACTGGTGGATTTGTCAGATAATCTTTAATAGTATCGAAAGCTTTTTGACACTCTTTGGTCCACACCGTCAGTGCATCTTTTTTCAACAACTTAAAAATAGGCTCGCAAACTACTATGGATTGAGCTATGAATCGACTGATGTAGTTCAGTCTTGCAAGGAAACTCATAACTTCTTTCTTAGACTTCAGAGGCGGTAAATCCTGAATCGCCTTGACTTTGGTAGGATCAAGCTCAATGCCTCTTCTACTAACTATGAAACCCAATAATTTAGCAGCGGGTACTCCAAAAGCATATTTAGCGGGATTCAGCTTCAAGTTGTATTGACGCAACCGATCAAAGAACTTTCTCAAATTGTTCAAGTGATTTGAACTCTTGCGAAACTTGATGATTACGTCATCCACATATACTTCAATGTCCTTATGGATCATATCATGGAAGATAGCTGTCATGGCTCTCATGTATGTGGCCCCGACATTTTTAAGACCAAATGGTATTACCCGGTAATGACAAACACCCCATGGTGTAATGAAAGCCGTCTTTTGAGCATCTTTTTCATCCATCAAAATTTGATGATAACCCACAAAGCAATCCACAAATGATTGCATTTCATGCTTAGCATAATTGTCAATTAGAATGTGGATATTCGGCAATGGAAAATTGTCTTTGGGACTTGCTTTATTGAGATCTCTATAATCAACACATATTCTAATTGTACAATCTTTCTTAGGCACTGGAACAATATTGGCTAACCAAGTTGGATACTTAGTAACCTCCACAACTTTGGCATGAATCTGTTTGGTTACTTCTTCTTTAATTCTCAAACTCAAATCTGGCTTGAACTTCTGACTTTTCTGCTTTACCGGACTGAAATCTGATTGATCGGTAACTTGTGAGAAATAATATATGTGCTCAATCCGGGCATATAATCATAAGACCGAGAAAATACATACTGCTTAAGAAAATTGATGAGCTCTTCTTTCTGAGTTTCTGTGAGATGGAAACTGATCCTGGTTTCTTTAACACTTTCTTCGTCTCCCAAGGTCACAGTCTCAGTCTCCTCTAAGTTTGGCTTCTGTTGATTCTCAAACTGTTTCAATTCTTCTATGAGGTGTTCCGGAACCATGGTCTCTTCATCATATTCCTTGAACTCATTCTCATCTATCTCATTTTGCTCACTGAACTTATGACATGACATGATATTGGCAGATTTTATGTTATTTTTACTAAAATCATAAATAAGCCATGTCATATAAAAAAAAGTTTTAAAAAAATTAGTAAGTTGTGAATAAATAGGTTTAAGCAATAGAGGAGTCTTTCATTTAGATTAAAAGAAAGTACAAACTTTGGCCATGACCATAGGACAATCTACCTTTTCAAACATCACGAGGGAAATTAAAGCTTAAAGAGGTAAAATGACATAAAGGGTGGGTCTTAGGCCTCATTCAGACTACCACCAATTTTAGAAATAAGCAAAATAAATATGTCTTCTCTACCAAGACGAGTGAGGAACCAGGAGTTCTGTGGATGTCCAATTAGGCACTTGCTCTTCTGGTTTGGCATCTCGATCATCTCCTCAAGCACATCATTAGATTCTTCAAAAAGATTCCTGATTTCCTCCCCGAGGCCATCATTATTGACATATTCTCACACTGAGACTGGTACAAGTGAGGTACCAATTTTGCTAAATCCCAATCAACCACTTTGTTACTTGAAGCTTCCATCTCATCATTTGCTATTGGGATGTTTCCCAAGACAAACTTTGAACCTTTTGTGAAAACTCAAATAGGCTAAGTGATACCTTGCAAATATTTTCCCAACCCAAACCCAGGTTGAAATCCACTTCTGAACATCAATATGGCTATCATCTTGTAAACGGAAGGCATAGAAGGATGTGAGGCAAAATCATAACCTGGGGCATTCATTATCTCTATTGTATATAATTCAGAACCTCTAGCCACATCATCGACAATTGGGACATAGTCATTCGAATGTCTTCCTTCAATATGAACAACTACTTCGTGATCTTTCCACACAAACTTCATTAACTGGTGGAGGGTAGAGGGTACGGTCCCAGCCATAGGGATCCAAGGTCTTCCGAGTAAAATATTGTAGCTAGTGGTGATGTCCATCACCTGGAACCTGACAATGAAATCTATAGGTCCTACTTTAATATCCAAACTAACAACGCCCAATGTTTCTCTTTGACCCCTGTCGAAAGCTCTCACATTGACTTAGTTCTGACAAATCTTCTCAAGATCAAAATTCAGTTGCTTGAGAGTTGACAATGGGCAAATATTAAGGCCAGATCCCTCATTTATCAAATCATGATTCACAATCTTGTCTCGACACTTTATTGTGATGTGGAAGGCTTTGTTATGCATCACCCCTTCACAAGGCAACTCTTCATCGCTAAAACTAACACGATTGCCTCCAATGACTTTGCTTATCATGGATGCGAGATTATCACTGCTTGTCCCCACCGATACGTGAGTCTCATTCAAAGCCTTTAACAAAGCATGCTTGTGTTGCTCTGAACTCATCAATAATGCCCACACAGAAATTTGAGCATGTGTCTTCTCCAAATATTTCATGATGGAATACTCTTTAGGTTGCATTCTTTGCCAAAACACCTCGGCTCTAGCTTCACTAATTGGACTTTTCTGGAGGTCTCTCTTGTGGCCTCCTTGAGCCAATTCTTCTGGTGTATAACATCTACCCGATCTAGTCTTACCATGGGTGGTAGCGGTCTCAATCACAAACTATTTCTTGGTAAGGCCTTTCTTTGACACTGAAGTAAAAGCTTGATGAGGTGCCATTATCACAAACTCTTTCTCAGTAAGGCCCTTCTTTGGCCCCAAAACAAAAGCTTGATGGGGTGTTATTATCACAAACTTGAGCTTCTTGATTATGCTTAGAGAGGCTACAACCTTCTCAAGTCTGTCAAGATTTAATGGGATTATCATCTCAGAAGAACCCCCAATCCTCTTCTATTTCAATCATATTAATAGTATCTCCCTCATGATTCGGTAAAGGATTACTATACACATTAGGAGTGGTAGTCTGAAGAGTGACCACCTTGTTATCAATTATTTCTTAAATCTTATGCTTCAGGTTGATGCAATCTTCAGTGGTATGTCCTGCACTAATGGAGTGGTATGCACATATCTGATCAACTCTAAAGAATTTAGAGTTTGTGTTGGTAGGTTTGGGTTCGATGGGATGAAGCATGCCTACAACTTTCAATGTTTCGAACAATTTAGTTTGACTTTCAACGAGAGGAGTGAAAATTCTAGAAGGTTTCGTTTCAAAGTTCGGACGATGAAGGTCATAGTTATTTTGTGGAGGTGGAGGTACTTGGCGGTAATTTAATGGATTTTGGCGATGAGGTGCTGGTGTTTGGAATTTTGGGTATGGTTGAGTTTGGTAATTTTGTTTTGGAGTCTGGTAGTTTGGAGGGGTATTTTGGTAATGTGGAGCTGGGAGATTAAGATGTGGAGTTTGGAAATTTGGTTGGACATAGAAGATTGGGTAGGGATTTTGTGAAGCTGGGGGATAGACTTTGGAGGGTGAAGATTTTATAAAGCTAAACCCGAACGATCTATTTGTCCTTCTATTAGACACATGAAAAATAAATGACACATCCTCTCTTTTCTTCCTCAATAGTCCCGAAGATCCAGCTTAGGCCGCCACACGTGCAATCTTTCTGATCTTAAGACCATTTTCGATAGTCTCATCTACTTTGACTATCTCAGCAAATTTTGCTCCAATGAGCAACATCATTCTATTATAGTATTTTGCCTCTTGGATGTGCACAAATATTTTAGTGATCTACTTTTCACACATGGGAGGTTGAACTCTTGCAGCCACTTTTCTCCACTTGTATGCATATTCATGGTAGTTTTCGATGGATTTTTGCCTAATCTTTTCCAAAGAGTATCAATCTAGAATGATCTCTACATTATAAGAAAATCTCTCAAACTAGACCATTGTTTCATGTCATAGGAAGCAAACCATTCCAATGCCTCCCCATTCAAACTTCGGCTAAAGACCCACATTAACAATGCTTCATTTTTCCCAACTCCCACGAGTTGGTCACAATACGCCCTTCAATGAGCTAAAGGGTTCCCAGTTCCTCCAAAAGTGTCAAACTTTGGTACCTTAAAACCCTCGGGAAGGTCTAAGTTTGGAAGGATACACAAGACTTTGTAGTTTAGACTCATAACATCTGGTGTGTAATGAAGCTCTTTCATAGCTTTCATAATTTCTTCCTTCATGCTCTGCTTATTAATTTCCTCTTTGACCCTCCACTCCTTTTCCTTCTTCTCATAGTGAACGGTTTCGGGATATGTAGTGTAGGGAAGATGTGGTTCTGTGAGGATTGGAATATGGAAAGTGGCTTTTGGAGGTAGGGGTTGAGTAGTAGGTGGGTTTAAAGTGTTTTAAGGAGGAGTTTGGAACATGGAAAGGAATGTTTGAGAGTTGTTAGAATTTAGGCTTTGAGAAGGATGAGGTATTTGGTAGGAAGAGCTAGCATGATGTTGGTTAGTTGTGTTTAATTCGACGGTGGGAGGCTTTTGGACTGGAACAGTAGGTGGATTGTGTGAGAAATGTTCGAGTGTTGGATTAGGAGTAGGGAAATGGAGTGGAGATCTTTCGTTGTTTGGAAGACAACTGTTAGCAGTGATAGCTAAATTTGCCAACTCCTAAGTTGTATGCATCTCGGCTCTTATATTAACAATTTGTTGTGCCAGTTGAGCAATCAACTCATTTTGCTCAGTAATGATAAGGTCTGTTATTGTGATCTCATTTAAACCGATGTTCTCACCATTTCCAGTCAACTTTTCTTTTTCTTTCAATAGGTTTTGGCCCGGGAAGGAATCTTTAGGGCCTTTAGATCTCATGAAGTACGGATTCTCAGCCAGTTTCTCAACACATATCAGTTCTAGTTACCTGATAAATAAAAAACAGCTCAAAAGTAGCTATGTTAGTTATTGTTTCGAATGAGAAATACAAATAAGTTGATATAAGAATAAACATGTAACTGTCATTTTGCTTTAAGCAGATTAATCCACGAATGTATTTTGGGTGAAAGGGAGGACTCAAATGGAAGGATTATTTTTTTTGGTTAGTTCATTTGAATGAATCAAGAAAGTCAACTTGCATAGAGTCTTGCTAACTTTTTCCACTCATATCTTTTAGGTGAAATCTTTCAGAATCCTTCAAGAAAAGGGAGGATAAAAATTTACAGGATAGGGACCGAGCCTTAAGTAGGTTACCTATGTATCCTTTCGGGGAATCCAGGCCAAGCGTAGTTTGAATCAGTCTTGGCAATTTTTTAAACATTGATTTTTTCAGTTTCTTCACCACTAACCAAATCAATGATCGGCATTGGTGTGCTAACACTTTTTCTAGACATTCTAGCAAGTTAACCTTACTCAGACTAAGAGATGGAAATTTAGAAGATTTTTAAAGGGTTTATATATTTTCTGAGAAACTTAGACAACACTTCAAGAGTAACTAGGACGGACTTTGTTGTTGTGGATTTAATATATGCTTAGGGTGTTCTAAGGAACAAGAGTGGATTAATTCTTCTTTTAGACAAAATGACATATCACAACACAAAGCAATTATATTAAGTAGCACACAAATAGTTTATATCGTGTCCTAAACTTGTGACCTTGTATTCCAAAGGTGGGCCTATCGAATTGAAAGATGTATTACACCATTTGAAGACAATTCATTATGCACCCCCCCTCCAAATATCATAGATAATAAGACAAGTCAATACACGCAAAACGATAGGGGGATACATTTTAGGGAAAGGGGAAAAAACTATGAAATATGATAGAAATCAGTCCCACGCAGGGGAAAAAGATAACTAAAAGGTGGACGGTCCTGCTCCTCCTTTCGCTTTCTCCACTTCTTCCTGAATGAGGTATCTGCTAGTCACTACATGTGGTTCGGCTAGCAAGGCTTTATCAAACATTGGCACGTGCTGTAGAGAGGAAAGCTGACCATCCAGGTTCGAGTCCAAACGTATTAGACAAGTCCTTGCATTGGCTAACTCTTGCGTGACGAAAGCTAAGACCTTTTGGTTTTCATACTCTCTTTGTTGGAACTTTTGTTCCCTACGCAGATATTCTTGCCCCCTATGCTGAAACTCTTGCTCCCTTTGGTCCCACTGCTATTGAAAATGGTAGGCTTGAAGTTGGAACCTTACTTGAAGTTTGATTTGCCTACCCGTACATGGCGTCGGGTTGAGTGTATAAAGTAAATCATCTTGCAACCATTTCTTGTATTCATCCACATACCCGGCTTGATACTTATTTGCGGCTATACTTTCGTTTAGTTTGACACATCCAGCCCATTCTTGGAGAATCTCTCTAGCATGGGGTATCTTATCACACCCGTTGTAGTCGATGACGTATCGGCTAGTGTCTCCTTTCATAGGTAGGATCTATTTTCTACCGAACTGCCACATTACCCTACTAGAATTGTAGGGTGGTACCTCTCTGATGCCTGGGAGGATCAAGAAAGGAAACAATGCCCCTCGGATGGCTATTTTTTCTGACACAAAATCCTGAAACATCCATTAAATATTTTCCTCTCTTATATCGTAGAGGACATGAGCCCATGTTTTCCTTGTGTTATGGATCTTGAACTTCTGGATGCTTCAGTGGAGTTCATAGTGGTCCAGGGGACTCGACTCTTTTGGCTTGTCAACTCCTATTTTTGAGTCTCGTCTATTCTAACCAGATGTTTACAAATCCACCATTGAAACAAGATATTACATCCTTGAAAAGATGGAAATCCGCTTTTGCATTGACCCAAAGATCGGTTGATGTCGGCCAAAATGATCTAGGCCAAATTGAAGTATTTCTTATCTTCTCATTCATTACCAATATCCTCAAAGATAGCCTGTGTAACCATCACAACCCGAGTATCAATTTCATTTCCTCCATCCTGAGGAAATACCATTGTTCCTAAGAGGCATACGGCAAATACGAGCGTTTGAGTCTGACTCCAAGTGCCATGATTGAGAAACTTATTTGGAAAATTTTCATAATAATTATTGTGCCCCCATCGTTCAAAGAATTTCACAAACGGGATACTCGGGGTGTCTAACCAGTTTGCATTTACCAGTAACAACATGTTCTTCAGTTTTAGCTAGTCGGCTTATCCAATAGTAAAATGTCATGATGTGGATGCGTTTTCCTCTTTTTGTACATCCCGATGGTGTCAAGACAATCTCTAATCTCCTCAATAGTTGGTGTTATTTCGACATTCCCAAATCGAAAAACCATTCTCTCATCATCCCAATACCGAGTAATCACTTCAATGAACTCAGGCCAAACTTTAAGGTCCATTATTGACGGGAGGGGGCCTAAGTGGATTGAAATATCCATTTTCTGATATGCATTGAGGCGGTTCACCATGAACGCAGGAGGCTTGGCATATCGGTAACCATTTGAAACTCAGGAACTACTTAGCCATCTACAAAAACATACAAAGGATTAGCAATTCCCCCAAACCCAAGGCATAACAATTTGTCAAACAACGCATACATCCTTCAAACACGTAAGTATGAGCGTTCGTTTGGGCTAGACACCCTTTGGACTCAAGGTGGTCTTTCTAATGGGCCCAACACGCCTTGGGTGTTGAGTCATCTTAGGCCAATGTGCTAATTTTTGGGATTGGGTTTCGTTCTAATCTAGTTGACTAAGAGTGGGGTTTATTTGAAATGGACTGGTGACCGAAGCGGACAACATGGGCTGGGGAAGTTAGCGACCATGGACCATCCACTGGCCAACTACATTCGCCAGGGTACCCTGAGAACAATTTGGTTAAAGAACGACTGTGGCTCGCATAATCGTCCTTTAAGTAAAAAATATAAAAGTCGTTTGACGGAAAATATGATATGCATGCAATGACAGTTAATATCAATTTAAGCAAATAAGGCACATATGAGGCAAAGCAATTCAACAAATATTAGGAAATAGTCAAAAAGAGTCAAGTCATTATGGTTAGAACCTAATTAAATCCCCACCAGAGTCTTCATTTCTGTTATGCCGTGATTTTACTATCCTTTAGTAAAATCACTTTTTGAAATGTTTTAAGTATAAAATAATTTGAGAAAAATACTTAGAAAAGAGTCGCCACTTAATTTTTTAAAGAAATTAAGAAAACTTAATTTTAAAAGGTCTTAACAGATAAACCTTTAAAAATTTAGAGAAAATGGGCAAGGGGTTCTTATTTCTACTCTAAGAAGTTATTAGCACTTAAAGTAGCCGCTAACATGCAGTTATCCTACGACTTGACTATATATTTGACTATATTTAAAAAAAATATGATTTAACACAAAAATAATAATTTACAATATTTTATTAACCTTGATAAAATAATTAAATAAATGACACATTTTATCTTATTTTATTTCTTAGAGGAATGGACCTCAAATGAAACATTTGAATTAAAATGCAAGTGAATATAATTTTAACAAAACTAGATTAATTAGAATTTATTTGACTCATTTTTAAAATAAGAATTTAAACAAATTGGATAATTTAAGAATGAAAACCATTTTAAATTAATTGAAGATTAAGTAAAAGTCTTCAATAAAATGACAAGAGTTGATAAAAAAATATTTTTTTTATTAAAATAAACTAACATAAAGAATTTGGTTCATCTTTTGGGGAATTTAATTAAATTAAACCAAATCAAATAAGGTTAGTGTTAACACAAATAATAGTAAGCAAATAGTAACAAAGAGCAAATAAATATTCTTAAACTTGGGCCATTTGCCCAAATTCGAAACTATTGGGCTTAACCAAACCTGAACCTGTCCTAATTCTAAGTTTTCAATCGATTGTTGTTGCTTGTATTTTTGGGCCTGGCCTATCTGCAACAAATGCTGAAATTCATGGGTTTGGGAACATTCCCATTGTGTACACACTGCTCGTATACATCTGTATATCAGTTGATTTTTCCAATGTATCACCTTCGTTTCTCCTTTGGGATGGGGCCGACTCAAAGGAAATTGTTGGATTTGATCCAACGGAATAATGCGAGGAAAGAGGGGGTCCCAAATTGGACTCGAAAATAAAGTTCATGCGAGGAAAATAGATAAGGATTAATAGTTAATCATAATGAAACTCCACTAAAATAATTAAGCATGTGAGATAATAATAATAAGCTCAATTGCTTCTCAATAGCTAGATAGACGCGCAATAGTCATAACACATTTAATAATCTTAGAATGTTTAACAATGTGAATACTAAGTAGATAAAAACTAAAATAATTATACCATTGTATACCACAATATGATGAATGAAGGATCAAATAACCTATAATGGTAACAAACTTATTGACTTTGAATAAGGTCACTGGAAGAGAAAACATAAGGAAGAATGCACTTTTTAATCATGTGTAAGACACATTCAACAATTATTTCGACTAATATGCAAAAATCTAATCTTTCTATTCTCAAACAAACAAATTTGATGGCTACCACGCTTGAGGGTAAAGCAACCTACAAATACTGGCAACACAAGGACAAAGATTTAACTAAAAATTCATCAAAATAATAATAATAATAATAATAATAATAATAATAATGATAATAATATTAATAATAATAATATCTCTACGGGAAAAGCCATTATCAACAGTAGATACACCGTTGATAACAGTAGATATATTGTTACTGTACATATGGGACCCACTGATAAGGGACCCACAATTACTGTACTTAGATTCCTTTTATTTCTATAAATAAGTTCAGTTTTAGTTAAGAGAGGCAGGTCAAAAACCACTATCTCTCTCTCTCTCTTGTAAAGATCTTAAGTTTGTAAAGTTTGAAGTTCCCGGATATTGGCCGGAAAGTAAATACAACTTGTATAGTTCAATCGTAGGCCTTGGAATCAGCCACCTTTATAACGTATTAATTTATTTCTGATTTCATCTTTTAGTATTTCTCTGATCTACGTCGTGACTATGTCCGGCTAAAGGATTCATATCTATGTCGGATATCTAACTTCAGTTTTATATCTACCATGAAAGATCTAGACTTTATCAAAATATAAATATATTTATATATGGTTTCTTGACTTGGTTTTAAGATAGTGGTACAGTTAGATTCAATACTATTTTCATTGGCTTTGTCTTAGTGACTCTGTCTAGCCAGCCGTGGTTCTAAGCCCGTTAAAAGAGAAAAAGGGTGACATATGCCTGGTTAGAACTGCTAGATACATGGGCTCAACGAAAATAAGTATCAAATCTTGACAGATCCCTAGCTTGGGTAAAAGGATGAGATCCTTCCATACATGCATCAAACTATATAAAATTTGTATATATTTCGATTCGAATTTACACTTTGAGTTCGGATGCTAAACTAGACTGAATATGACCGCGCGGATTATCGTCAGTCTTCAGAGATCTTGTCACTTGGTATCAGAGCCTAGGAACTTGCATGGTAAATATGAGATTGATGTGAAGTATACGACATAGATATGTTCTTTTCTTCATTGATCTTCAAGAAATGAGTACTAAAAGTACTAGATTGGAAGAGGTAGATATACCTCAAAACCTTGATTTGTTAAACAAATGGACTACTCCAAAAATTGATATTAAAATCATTTATGATTATGGTTGGTTTGATAAAATATCTCATGAACAATAAATAAAAACTACTGAGCAATCCTTGGCGTTAAATTCGTCAGAACAGACTATTTTTTGCTAAATAAACGTGATATCGATTTAACTCAGTATAATTTCTTGCATATTGACATGGTTCAAATTGCTTTTAAACCTTTAACTCTTAAAGGTTTACCTGAGACATTTTTAGCTCTTCGTGATGCTAGAAATTTAAATTTTAGACAATCTTTGATGGGTTCGATTGAATCCACTGTAGCATATGGCCCGATATATTTTAATTCACAGCCTAATTTGCAGTTATCTTTAACTGATGCTAATATTCTTGATGCTTTGACTTTGAATGTTAAAACACATTGTTATAATTATGCACCTGGATCTGAATTGATTTGTTTATCTTATAGAATTTATTTCAAATTGCTTTCTACGTTAAACCCGAGATGTAAGTTATATGATACATCTGATTAAACTATCTTAGTAGAAACTAATTTTGCTAAATCTAAGGTGACGACTAAAAGACCAATAAAATGGGAAGAAATTAATTTTCCAACTGCTTAGACTTTGGGTTCGGTAATTTCCTCAAGTCAGATGGCAGATGTTGTCACTAATTCTGAGTATTCTCATATTACTCAAAATCCTAGTGGTAGGATTTGTATGCAATTTAATGATATTCCTTATAGTAGACATTTATTTTCTGATAGAAGATTGTCTGTTATTCAATATATTTTGCCTATTGACCCAGTGTATGGTCCGACTCGTAATTGTGCTACTTTTTTACATACCATTCCTTCGATTATATCTGCAGATCAAAGTAATAGACTTGTTAATAAAATAAAAATTGATCCTCGCTTGAATATTGTTCAAGCTAATGATAATTCTTCTGATATTTCTGTTAAGGATATTCCTTTTGTATCCGAAATGGATTTTAATCTCAATAATACTTGATGATGGATGTACATCAAATAGATTTTAGCCCAGTTTCTCTGGCAAGAAAGTACATTCAAAATGAATTTTTAAGTGATAAATAGAACCAGTTTAAAACATGGTTTTTTGAGACTTATAGTGCCGATGATTTGAATAATATTTCTCAAGAGTTATATGAAACTTGTGTTTTACATAATCAAATTATGTATTTTGTGCCATGGTTTATAACAACTTATTTACCCTTATTCATCAACGTTCTTGAACGATCTTATAAAGATGGATCTGGTAATATTATTAAGGTTGTTTATCCACCTCAGTCAACTTTTATTTTAGCAAATAATACAGGTATCACCTTTACTGCCTTTCTGCCTTTCAAAAATTTGTTGAAGATGATGTTGCGGCAGTCAACATCAATGAGATTAATAACTTGATTTCTCAAAATAATTATTTGGGGCTTAGTGTTAAAATTTTGGGTGAACATATTGGTTCTCAAGATAAAAAATTAGATGAATTAACTACTTTGATAATTCAAGTGAAAAATGATTTAAAGACTTTTAATAAAGCTTGTACTTCTAAAAATGATTTAGAAACTCATGCTATTTCTACTCATGTGCAAAGGCCCCATGAGATTCAGGATTTTAAATTTATATCGATTTATGATTTCGAAGAACTTCTTGATAAAAAGCTTTCAGATTTTAGCGCAAAACCCATGGATTTGTTAGAAAATTTTGCGACTGAAATGGAAAATACTTTTGATTTTAAAAATGATGTTTCTTTGGAATTTAATAAACTTCATGATTATCCCAAGAAGAATAATACTAAGTTTGCAGATAAACCAAGCATGGAAACCTATTATTATTCCAGACCAACTCCTCAAGATGTGCTTATAGAGGAACGCGACTGGAATCAGACTAATACCTCTTATAGTGGGTCTGAAATTTATGAATGGAATCTTGATGGGCTGATTGATAGGCAACTAACTATTTTTGTTCAGAGAATGCTTATGTATGCTACTATGTGTAAAAGTGTTAAAAATACAGATAGAAATATTTGCAAAATGATTATTGCAGGTTTAATTAGCCAACTAAGAGGTTGGTGGGATAATTATATGAACATGGAGCAAAAGGCTGATGTGATAAATGCTACTTCTGATAGTGAAGGTGTTGATAACTTGGGTATGGCTCTAGTGAAAAATAGAGTAGGCGTTGTTTATACCTTGGTCATAACCATTTTAAAACATTTCAATAGTAGATTTACCAATCAGTATGAGACTGTTCGTACCCTATTAAATGGTCTACACTGTAGAACATTGGGAGAATTCAGATGGTATAAAGATACTTATATTAGTAGGGTGATGGAGTTACCCGAAAACAGTTATGAGCATTGGAAAACTAAGTTTATAGATGTCCTTCCCCTTTTGTTTGTCGAAAGAGTAAGAAAAACTCTGAGGAATACTTATGGGGAAATTCCTTATAAGGATTACATTTATGGTAAGCTCATAGGAGTCTATACTCAAGAAGGGATAAACTTGTGCAATGAATTGAAGTTATCTAGACAGCTTAAGATGGATAAGCTTAGAGAAAGATCTCAGCTTGGAGACTTTTGTACCCAGTTTGGGTTACCGGATACTTCTACTGATAGCAAGAAGAAAAAACATACGGATTCTAGAGACTCCAATCCTGACTAACCTTATAGGAAGAAAAGGTCTAGATACAGATCTAAGGAAGAGCGACACTAGAAAAGTCTTTTATAAGTCTAGTAGATTTACCAAGAATAGGGCTAAGCGGGAGCTCGCCAAGATCAAGTGCTATAAATATGGAAATTTCAGACATATAACACCCAACTGCAAGCTTGAAAAGCTGAAAACCTTAGAACTTGAGGAAGAAGTTCATGATAAGGTATATAGTTTCTTATACACCTCTGGTTCTAAGTCTGATTATGCTTCTGATTCAGGTTCTGAAGAAGAGATTCATTTGCTTGATTTATCTGATAATAATCAGCATGCTAATACTTGCAATGCTTGTCATGGTGAAATTTGCTCTAGTGAAAATGATGAATTTTATAAATTACAATCACAGTTTGAAGATTTGAATATCAATAGTATTACATCTAATAATGTGATAGAACTTTTAAAAGAAGTTTCTGATAATGATCTTCATGAAAAAATTATTCATCTAGCGGCTAGTAATAATGCTAGTTCAAGTTTTCCAAAAAATTCAGAAAAACAAAAGAATGATTTTGAATTTGAATATTCTGCACCTTATTCTTTGTTTGTAATTAATAACAGGCTTTATAAAAAAACTGTTCACACAAGAGATTCTTCTTATGATGATTTAAAAAATGAAATTGAGAATTTGAAAAATGAGATTAAATCTCTTAAAAAAAATCAAATGATTTCTGATCATCGTCTTACTCAGATTGAAGATATTAATAGCAAGGGTAAAAACATTGTTGAATAAAATACTCTTGCAAAACCTTTCAATCTTGATCCTAAATAAAGTATGTTTTTAGGAATGATGTAAATTGTTACTGCTCATAAATGGTATGTTAAATCCACCATATTGATTGATAACAGTTTTTTATAACTGATATTGCTATGATTGATCGTGGAGTCGATGTTAGTTGTATTCAAGAAGGTCTTGTACCTACTAAGTATTTTGAAAAAAAAACAACTCATATGATTAAATCTGCTTCTGGGCATGCTTTAGATATAAAGTAGAAATTGCCTAATACTCGCATTTGCCAAAATAAAGTTTGCATTCCGCATTTCTATTTCTTGGTTAAAAATCAGTTATACCCTCCAATTATAATTGGAATCCCTTTTATAAATGTTATTTCTCCTCTTACTAGCATAAATGCTAAAGGTTTTTCTCTACTTATGAAAACAGAAATATTAGTTATACTTTTATCACTAACTCTATTTCTCGTGATATTAATGCTTTGATTAATATGAAACAAAAGCATGTTGATTCTTTGCAACTAGAATTGTTTAGTATAAATATATTTGATACTTTGAAATCCACCAAAGTACAAGAAAAAATTAAATTGATTTCTAAACAAATTGCTATTGATATTTGTGCTGATCATCCAGTTCTTTTGGAATCGAAAAAAGCAGATTGTTATTTTTCCATATGAAGATGATTTCTCTGAGAGTGATATTCCTACTAAATCTCATCCTTGCCAGATGAATATCGAATTGGTAGAATTTTGCAAAAATAAAATTGATAATTTATTACAAAAAGGTTTGATAAAACCTTCAAAATCACCTTGGTCTTGTACTGCATTTTATGTTAACAATGTTGCCGAAAGGGAACGAGGTGTCCCCAGGTTGGTTATCAATTATAAACCTTTGAACAAATATTTAAAATGGATTAGGTATCCTATTCCAAACAAAAGAGATTTGTTATCCAGATTATATGATGCCAATATATTTTCAAAATTTGACTTAAAATCAGGATATTGGCAGATCCAAATATTTAAAGAGAATTCTTATAGAACAGCTTTTAATGTCCCTTTTGGACAATATGAATGGAATGTTATATCATTCGGTTTGAAAAATGCTCCATCTGAATTTCAGAAAATCATGAATGATATTTTCAACCCATATTTGGATTTTATCATCGTCTATATTGATGATATTTTGGTATACTCAAAAACATTTGAAATGCATATCAAGCATCTTGACATTTTAAAAATAATTGTTATACAAAATGGTTTGGTCATTTCTAAACCAAAAATGAGTTTATTTCAAACGGATGTTCGATTTCTAGGACATCATATTTGTCAAGGGAAAGCAACCCCTATTCAAATATCTATAGACTTTGCATCAAAATTTCCTAATGTTATCACTAACATGACTCAATTGCAAAGATTTTTAGGGAGTTTAAATTACATTTCCCCCTTTTATAAAAATTTATCTCTTGATTTGGCCCCTTTATACGACAGGCTAAAGAAGGATAATAAATCACCGTGGACTGATAGTCATACCACTTTGGTAGAGGCTATTAAACTTCGTGTTCAATCTTTACCTTGTTAAACTCTTGCTAACCCTAGTTGGCAAAAGATTATTGAGACTAATGCGTCTAATATTGTTTATGGAGGAATATTGAAAAAAATTAATCCCCATGACAAAAATTAGACGCATCTTGATAATGGCTTTTCCTGTAGAGATAAGTTTCACATCTTATCTTTTTTCTTTAGTTGTCGGAGGAAATCTTCCGCATTCTTCAGAGTATCTTCTGAGGTGGGTTTGTCCGACTCACAAGGTTGAGCATCTTGAATATCTTCTGCGATGTTATCACTGGTTTCACTTCTCATGGAAGTGTCTGATTTCTCATATTGAGTGATGTTGAGAAACAGACTCCTCTTGAATTCTTCCAAGTAGTTGTTGATCATTGCTTCTTTATCTCCATCTTGAACGGAGATCTTACGGGCAATATGCCTGACCGAGCTATCTATGATGACTCCCTTTTGGGGATAATACTATATTCTTGGATCCTTTTTGTAATAAGATCCAACAGTTCTTGCCCATATAACATTTTTATTTTGGGATCTTTTTTCATCAATTTATCCCAAAAATTGTTATTGAAGGTTCTGTATAAGCAAGGAATTTGTTCCTCAGTGAATCCCACTTCTGGGGTCCATTTATGAATTCAAGGGACTGAAAATTCAATGAAGAAGTAAATTTGGTCTATTTTCTCTAGATAACATATATGATCTATGTTGTATAACTCATTAAGATCCGGTGAAACCTTTAACCATTCTTTATATAATTTGAGAAAGGGCTCTGATAAAATTTTTATAGTAGGGTCGTGGTATGACCACCAATTCAAAAACCAATTCTGAATTGGTCCTGCAAATATTTTTGAACATACCTTTATAAACCAAGTATGTTCGTGTCTATGATTATTGTAATGGAGGACTTTATCAAAGGCCTTAATATAGTCCTAGTAAATGAAACTCATTGCAATTTTGTTTAGGCTGATCTTCCTTTCTTTCATGGTGGAAATACCCCAATCTTCAATAGATATAATATGATTTAATTATCATTTTTGAGAAGTTATAACCATTCTCGCTGGTATTGTAACCTGAAAAGTTTTGGAATTCAACACTACCAGTAGTTATCAGAATAGTTTCGTAATATGATCAGGTTTTGTATGACTCACCCGGAAAATATAAACCATTGAGTTGGTACCTTTGGAATATCTTCCAAGGTTCTTCTTTTCTCTGTATCTCAGATTTTTCTAAAACAAATATCATTTCTTTTTTTCGATACCTTTTCATAAGACTTGATATCATCATTGTCTTCTTTGGCTATAGATGCAAAAGTATCACTTTGCTTCTGTGACAGATATGCCTGTAGTTGTGCATATAATTTACTATTTTATGGAATATCTTCCAGATGTACTGAAGATGAAGAGGCCTCACTTTGAGATATTTTAGAGTTTATCAAACTCATTCTTGCTCTTTGTATAATCGGGGAGTTAGAAGCGGATCCATATGTCGATCCTGAGTATGACGATCCTGGGGATGATCTTCCCCTTCCTCTGGTGTTACTTCCCCTGCCTCTACCCTTGGTTACCCAAGGAGGGTCCATCATGCACACGTAGCATTTTGTTTTATTTAAATGCATCATAGAGGTCGTTGTAATAGTTTTTTTCATCGAAATTGATGATTTCTTCAAAGTCATGAATAGAGAAATCTTCTCTAATGATATCATCGATAATCTTGCATAGAATTAATTCTTGTACATCTCTATTCAGAGGAATTACCTTTAATATAGTAACTAAAGTTTTTCAGCAAAGAAGGGCGAAAAAAAAAACTCATTATGAAGATAAATATTCCCTAGCTAGGAAATCTAGAAGAGAGTAATCACTTCCGTTTTTATAATGGATTTCAAAATCAAAAGGAGTTAACTGGGCCTGCTACCTAGCAAAAATCAATTTTGATGCATCATGTTTAAAATCTTTATTAAACATATACTTCACAGATTGTGCATCAATTTTTATCAAAATCTTTTGATTATATAAATCATCTTGAAACTTTAACACACATTTGACGATGGTTAACATTTCATGTGCCACCGTAGCATATTTCCTATGGGCATCGCTCCATTTCCCAAAGTGAAATCTAATCAAATATTCATTTTTGTCATGGGATTAATTTGATCAACAGTAGATATATTGTTACTGTACATATGGGTCATCTAAAATCTAGTTTAGTATCCGAACTCAAAGTGTAAATTCGAATCGAAATATATACAAATTTTATATAGTTTGATGACTGTATGGAAGAATCTCATCCTTTTACCCAAGCAAGGGGCCTGTCAAGAATTAATACGTATTTTCATTGAGCGGTGTATCTAGCAGTTCTAACCGGGTATAATAATAATAATAATAATAATAATAATAATAATAATAATAATAATAATAATAATAATAATAGTAATAGTAATAATAATAGTCATATATTTCAAAATATTTAGTAGGTACTAGACCTTCTTGAATGCAACTCACATCAGCGCCACTATCAATCATAGAAATGTTAGTTATAGAAAAAGTATTATCAGTTAATATAGTACATTGAACATACCATTTATGATCTGTAACAATTTGCATCATTCCTAAAAATATATTTGTTTCGGATCAATATTCAAAGTGTTGGCAAGAGTATTTTCTTCAGCAGTAGAATCATCAACCTTAAATCTCATAGATTTACTAGGAGTAGGTCAAGGCGAAATCTTGATAAGATTAAGTGTTATAAATGTGGAAAATTTGGGCATATAGCTCCAAATTGTAAGCTAGAAAAGCTTGATGTGAGTTGCATTCAAGAAGGTCTAGTACCTACTAAATATTTTGAAAAAACAACTCATATGGTTAAATTTGCATCTGGTCATGCTTTAGATATAAAGTATAAATTATCTAATACTTGTATTTGCCAGAATAAAGTTTGTATTCCTCACTTCTTTTTCTTAGTAAAAAATCAGTTGAATTCTCGATTCCATAGATCCATAAATGGACCCCGGAAGTAGGTTTTATTGAAGAACAAATTCCATGCTTATATCGGATTTATTATAATAATTTTTGGGATAAATTAATGAAGAAGGATCCCATGACTAAATCATTATAGGGAATAATTCCTTGTGGATTTCTAAGAGTCTTCTTTACTTTTTTCTCTATTTCGAACAAGGGCAAAGCCTAAATTATCAACTCCTTCATTTACTGCCTTAGCATTAATTACTGCTGCTCTCACATTAGAGGGCATATAATTATCCCACCATCCTCTTAGTTGACCGGTAAATCCTGCAATTTTGATTCTTTTGTAATTGGACTACCTCTAAGGATATTGACTTGTTTGATCTATGACTGGGCGGACCACCGATAGGTCGGTGATCCTGTAACGTTGTATCAAAGCCTAGGAACTTTCATGGTATATATATAATTGATGTGAAGAATTTTGGCATAGACCTGAGAAGTGCTAAAATTCAACACTACCTGTATTCGTTAAAATAGTCTCGTAATACAACCGGGTTTTGTATGACTCTCCTGGGAAGTATAATCCGTTAAGTAAATATCGCTGGAATATCTTCCAAGGTTCTTCTTTTCTCTGTATCTCAGAGTTTTCAATAAGAAATATCATTTCTTTCTTTACTACCCTTTCATAGGATCTAATATCATCAACCTCTTCTTACGCCACCGATGCAAAAGTATCACTTTGCTTTTGAGATAAATATGCTCTCAGTTGGGCGTATAATGGATTATTTTCTGAAATATCATCCAGATGTACAAAATAATAATAATAATAATAATAATAATAATAATAATAATAATAATAAGAAGAAGAAGAAGAATAAGAAGAAGAACATCAACAACAATGGCAACATATTCAACTAAGAAAAACAAGACAAAATCTAAAACTCAAAACTACGACTTCGTAGAAGAGAAAGAAGAAGAAGAAGAAGAAGAAGAAGAAGAAGAACATCAACAACAACGACAACATATTCAACTAAGCAAAACAAGACAAAATCTAAAACTCAAAACTATGACTTCGTAGAAGAGAAAATTATAGTTTTAAGCAAAAGGGAAAATCATCACTCTTAGAGAATTTCAACAATGGTAATACCGAGATCATTCCAAAATATTTCGAATTGAATTAGAAACAAAATAAAGAATTAGACTAAATTATCCTACATGAAAAGATAAGATCACTATGAGATTCAAAAGCCATTAGTTGGTACGGTAATATCCAAACACATTGAACAATTAGCTTAGATGGTCAGAGATAGCATATATCATTAAGAAGGACTCATGCTCCGAATTTTTTTTCAAACTTAGTAATAAATCAACATTAACTTAACAAATGTGGAGAAATGCAAAAGTCACATAGAGAGGTTAAAACAATTTAAACCTCCATTCTAGAGATTTAAAAAAAATATCTCAAATGGGTTAGCTATTGAAAGAATTAACAATTTCATTCCTTTTGGGGTTTCCAACCAAAAGAGGAGTTTATCACCATGGAAGAAACATATGCTCTTTTAAGTTTACAATACCCAAAAACAAGGAATAAAAACACATACGCCTAATTTCATAATACGGAAAACTCATCAAATAGCCACAAAATCGGAGAAATAATATTATACACACGCGAGATTTCAGAATACAAGAATCTAAATACATATACAAAATTAAATAAAACAGAACAGCTTGAAAGATAAGAGAGGAACTGGGTTTACCTTTCTCAGAGCAGCAAATGGGACGAACGAGCAAAGGAGAGCAACGATTCTTCCACCATAAAATTTGAATACAAACGGCAAACCAAGAAAATCTGAGCACCGACATTCTCGAAACTTAGAATGAGAGAGATAAATATAAAATTCTTAAGTGTAAAACGTCTATTGCCAAAGAACAGAACTCAAAAGCTCTCCCTATGCTCGCTCTCTTCTCTCTAAAATGGCACAAATACCACGTATTTATAGCAAAAAATAAATGTTTGAATTCAAATAGTTGTTTGAGTAGGAGATGAGAGATTGATTGGAAAGCATGGAAGGAAAAACAAGCAAGAGGAAAACATACCCATAAAAATTCGGACCGATGTGATAGCTCTGATTCGCATCAAATTGGAGTGAGATTTTTATCTAATCCAAAGTCAACAAATCAAGCTCGAGGTTTGCAATCTTTGAATATGGAGGGAGGGACTATCAATGGTGATGGGTGGTGTACTTGGATGAAGAAATTAGGGTTCTTGGTATTGACTTTTCCGTTTTGGAGGAAGAAGAAAGGGGAGAGGAGCTTATGTGAGGGCTGGAAAAGGGAAAAGAGAGAGAGCGTGGGAGAGTGTATAAATTAAAAAGGATGGTCCATTTTATTTAAAAATTGGCCATTTAGTTGCTAATTTAAACAATTTGAGTTAGATATAATAAATTTGAGTGAATTAACTAAATCAGACAAAATTAAAATAAGATGAATATTTATCGATTAATTATTTGAGCTTCTTAATTTAAACAAGACAAAATAATTATCAAAACTTATTTATTGCTTTAAATAGAGAACTAATTATACAAAATTATAAAATTCACTAATTCAAAGAAATAAATGCGTAATTATGTTAAACATTATTTTTAGGCTATTTATTAAATATTTATATAAAAGATGAAAATTATATAAATCAACATGTAAAATTATATATTTATTTCTGAAAAATACTAACCAAAACTAATTAGAAAGGGATTATAAAATATATATATAGTTTTAGGAATTTTCAAAGACAATTATTTCAAATTGTTTGAAATTGAAGAAGCTCGATATTTAACTCGAATTGCACAGAATCAAAATTGGATGTCAACAACATGTATTCTTTATTAACCTATGATTCTAAGGTGAATTGGATATAGTTTTGTTGGGGGAATTGAGGGCTTAGATGTGATCTTCTAAAATTAATGAATTACTTTATGAATTGCTTGAGATTAGGGCATCTAGACATGGATTGCTTCGGAGTAAAGATTATAGACATGAATTGAGTAGATTAAAGCTTATATGATGAATTATGATTAGTAGTGTTGAGATTGAGTCTTCATGATGATATATGAATAGAATTGCTAAAGAATGAGGCATGTGAATAGAATGTCTTGAATCCTAGCTAGGTATATGAGATGATAGTAAAAACAAAAGCTTTGAGAGTAAGGCTTTTAGTATGAATATGATCTCTAGGGCTTTGGGGGTAAAATATAATATGATGAACCTGGGATGTTAAGGCCTTGAGAGTGAAGCTTATATGATAATGGTAGACAATTAGATAAAATTGTTGTGGAAAGACTTTACCCACCTAATCTACCTCAAAAATGTTTGAATGCATGAAGTGATAGAATCACATGAGTTAGGATGATATCCATGTATAGTGCTTGAGTCCTAGGTGTGTTGATTGAAAGTAAGTTTTGAACCTCAAGGAGGTGAAGTATGAGATTGTGCATGTTTTCATGAAATTTATGTATTTGCTTTAACAACACTTTGAAAGTGAAGTGTTTATGATTTTTATGTAGTTGTTGTGTTGTTGAAAGGTTATTCTCATATACACACTTATGTATGATTATGATATGATGTGAAAGGTTTTCTCACAATATAATGATTCTAGGGTTGAAAGGCTTTCTCACCTATTGAATCTATATGAAGACATGGACAGTGAAAGGTTATTCTCACGCATGATCTATGAGCTATCTTATGAATTATTTTGGATTGATTGTCAAGACATTCTTCCATGAATATGAACTTAAGTTAAGACTTAATATGTAATCCATGGGAATTAATGCTTAGCATCGAGTGGATATTGTATATGAGATGGAAGCTTTTACACTAGTTGAGCCCGGCTTCCAAATGAAAGCTTTTACACTAGTTGAGTCCGGCTTTACAATTGAGATCCTTTTACGCTAGTTGATTCTGGGTTCCCAAGTATGTATCTCATGAGATGGAGACCTTTTACCTTAGTTGAGTGCGGGTTTCTAGTAGCAATCTCCTTATCCCATAAACTACGTGCCCCTCTAGGTTACATAGCTAGTGGATCCACCTAAGCTAAGAGTATGGTTCTACCTTAGGCAAGTAGAACAACCCTTTTCGGTGTGGGTAACACCGAATTCTATGTTAAGCTCACATGGTCTATGTCGGTTAAGGCTTATTCCCACAACAAGAATATGCACATGAATAATGAACCCAGATTACTTCAAGGAAGTATTGTATGTATGTTTCTACATGAGATTGATTGTATGGTGTATGCTAGTTTGGATTGTTGCTATAGTTGCCTCCCTTGATATGTTTGACTAAAGGTGAATGTTTCCTTGTTTATGAAACATAAGTTAAGGATGAGATCAAAAGATGATGTATATGAAAGAGGGCCTAAAGTGGTTTACTTAGCATGGGTGAGATTTATGGGATCTTATTCATGCATTGCACAAGTATGCCTTAAGGTTACTTATGAAGTATTTCTCTTATGTCATGATGATTTAATTGTATTAACCATGCTTAGGACTTATGTGATCTAGATGCATTAATAATGCCTATGACTATGTTGTTACCTCTTATGCTTATGATTTATATAATGGTCTTTTATGCCTACAACATATGCCTTATGTTGATGTCTCTTATGATTATGGTATCTGTCTTATGTTGACTAATGTCTTAAGTATGCTTATGTTGATGATTTATGCTAGCCATCATGTTTAGTACTTTGTGGTACTAACGCATACTCTTGCCTACATTCTTATCAAATGTAGGGTTCGGTGATAATGACTTCCCTTCCCGTGGCTAGGATCTTAGTAGAGCAAGCAAGTGAAGATTTGGTGAGTCCTCATAGCATTGAGGATTTGACCACCTTTCCTTTATGTCTTTCTTTTAAATTGAGAACTTTTGTATGGGTTGTGTCCCTAAGACTTTTATGATTTAGATGGTTTGAGACAATGTTAAAGACTTCCATTTCATTTTATGAGACTTCGATTGTATTGGAAAAATGTTTTAAATTTCCGCACCATTTTCTATTATCTTATGTTATGATATGCTAAGGGAATTGTATGAGACATTTTGGAGTCTTGTACGCCTTGTTACATCTAGATGTTACCCCTGGGTCGTGACAAAATGGCAACAAATATTATGTTAAAAATGAAAAGATGAAGGGAAAAATGTTATAAGGGGAAGGGGTTAACTTTTTGGGAGTGGCGAGACTAGGACGACGACTTCGAAGCGATTCCACTACCACAAGCGGGGATTTACCCAATTCTGAAAAGCTCCGAGGATTCGAGCTCGAGTGAAAGAAGAAAAAATTCTCTGTTCTAGAGGATAAATCCTCTTTCTTTTGATGAAATCCCTGTTGTTTTAGAGTAGTAAATTAGTGTCTAAAAAAAATCCCCCCAGAACGTTAAAGGAAGAGGAGTATATATAGGAAGAGAAAAGAACTGATTTAGGGGGGAAATCGAGTGGGAAATTGAATTTTGAAATTTGAATTGCTCTTGGAGGATAAGGTTGTTGACTCGATTTCATACCAATTTCAACAGAATGAAAATGGTATTCGTCCGATTCTCGAGTGAAGGACGAAGAGACAAGAAGATGGAGACACTTGGACAATTCGAGAATATCCTCGTCTCTTTCCTTCTACTCCTATTCTAGCTTGGGGTAATGAGTTCCTCATGGTTTGTTCTTTTTTTTGGAGTCATGTGTTTTATATGTTTCCATGATTTCCTTACTATGCATGATTTATGAAAAGTTCAAGTTTTTGAGGAAATGAGTCAATTTGATTGATTTCTACATGTTTATGTGCACATGAGTATGATTTGCATGTAAACTACTTGTTATGATGTTATGAGCATGCCTTTAGATTGGAGTTGACATTTCCTCCTTCGATTTATGCATTTAAGTATGTTGTTATGTTTCCTCCTTGGATGTTAGCTTGGAGTTGATGTTTCTTCCTCAGATATGTGTATTGCATGCATGATGGGCTGCTAGATTTAGTCTCACCCCTCTTATGATGTTTTGACTACGTCTTATCTTAGAGTCAGTAGTTCCTCCTTGGTTATATGCATTTAGATGAAACTGCATTGTAGGTTGGGTTGTTAGTTCCTCTCCTACTCTTTTCGTACTGGCTTGAATCTCATTCGAGGACGAATGCTCCCAAGGGGGAGATATTGTAACACTCCGGATTCAAAAGAGGGTACGAAACTAATTTCAAAATTGCAGGTGTCGACCCACGAAGGCCACCCATGGATCGTAGTTGTGGTCCGTGGATGGTACTGCCTAAGTAGGTCCTGAAGTCCAGAACCACTGCCTGACCAATGAATCAGATCATGGTTCGATGGCCCAAAAACCACTTCCTGACCACAGTCGACGGTCGTGCAGGACGGACCATCAGTCAGTGCACGGTCCATCGACTAGGGTCCGTGGGTTATGATTTGGCAGTTATTTTTAGGGATAGTTGGGTCTTTTCCTAATTATTTTATTCCTATATTATGTCATTTTACCCTTCACTGAGACCCCTATAGAAGTGATTTCTACCGCTAAATTATCCCATTCACTTCATTCTCTCCAAATTCACCAAAAAGAAGAGTTTTCCAATAATTCTCTCCCTAGAAAGCTTGAAGAAGAAGGATTCAACCTAGGGTTTCAAGTCAAGTCTCAATTCTTCCATTGAAGAATAGCTATTGGCTTCAAAGTATGATAATTTTCATCCATGGATTCCTTCCATTCATGGAGTTCCCAAATTCCTCTATTTTCAAAGTTAGAATCCCCAATTGAGTTAGGGTTTTCTTCAATTGTCATGGGTTCTTTTAATCATTGATTTAAATGAATGAATTATGATCTATTATGCATGAATTGATGAAATATTATGATTTTAAGATGATTCCCCCCATGAACCCATGTAATTCCCATGTTTTCAAGTTATGATCGTGTGATGTGAGATTTTTATTATAAATGAAGAGTTTTATGAAATTAACTATGTATTGAATGATTTACATGAATTTATGATGAAATCAATATCTAATCCATGTTTTCTAAATGTTGATGATTGAAAGTTGATTTTGAATCTTGGAATGTAAATTATGGAATTATGCATTTTCTTATGAAATCTATGCAAATGTTTTAAGGATACTTTGAGAGTAAAGTATCAATGATGATGATGTTGTTGTGTTATTGAAAGGGTTTTCTCACAAACACATGAAAGCATGATGTGAAAGGTTTTCTCACATAAGAAAGGATTCTAAGATTGAAAGGTCTTCTCACCTAATTGAATCAAGGATTAAGAGTTATGCGAATGAAACCTAGTTTGGATTGGTTATGAATGATAATTTTCCATGGATAATGGCTTATCTTGGATTGGCAGGATGATGTGCCCTTCCATGGATATTAAGAACAAGTAAGAATTGACTATTCTGTGGGATTTATGCTTAGCACTGAGAGGATATTGAGATGGAAGCTCTCTCGTTAGTAGAGGTTGGGTTTCTAGATTCAATCTCCTTGTCCCTTACCTATGTGCCCCAGTAGGATGATTGTCTAGATAGACTTTATCTAGTGGATCCACTTTAGCTTAGATTTATGGTCCTTACCTTGGCAAGTAGGACAATCCTTTTCGGTGTGGAAGACACTGGGGAATCATGTTATAGCTCACATGGTCACTATGTCGGTTAAGGATAATTCCCACATTAATAATGAACTAAGGTTACTTCAAGAAGTATCTCATATGAGTTCAAAGTCCTTAAATGATGTTAGCTTGCATTGACCATGGTTTTATGACTTATGCTTTCTAACCCTTTTATATCATGATTTAGCTTGGTCAATTGCATGTCATCAAATGTCCTCTTTTAGCATGATTTAAATGTTTTATGCATGCATATTATACTTGGTACATTGTTTTTTACTAACGCATACTTTTGCCTACATTTCTCCCAAATGTATGGTTGAACAGTCAGGTTTCTCAGTTTCGTGGCAAATGGTTGATTTCGAGGTTCCCAACTTTGGTGAGTCCTCATACTTCGAGGATGAATTTTCATTGTTCAGTTTTCTTTCTTGTATTTTAGTTTTGGACATGCTGTATGGCCTAGGCTAAATTTCTTTCTATTGTAATAGATGGCTATTGAAACAAATATTTTAGACTTCCGCTTTTCTTTTATTAAAATTATTGGACTTGGACTGTTATTTTACTTCTTATGTTATAAATGCTAAGTGGATTGTATGGGGTCCCATGGGGTCTTATACGCCATGTTACATCTAGGGGTACCCCGGGGTCATGACAGTTACATGACATCTAATGACCAAGTTAAATCATAAGATAGAAGGGCTAAAAAACATAAGACATAATCATGGTCAATGAAAAGATAACATATTTTAAACACTTTGAAATACTTTGAAACTAACCTTAGTTCATTATTGTGGAAACTTTACCATTAACTGACATAGAACATATGACCTATAACATTGAATTCGGAGTACTGCTCCCACACTAAAAAGAGAGTGTCCTACTAGCCAAGGTAGGACCATGAGTTTGAGCTAAGGCGGATCCACTAACTAAAGTCTATATGAGAAAACATCCTATGGTGGCACATAGTTCTGTGACATAAGGATTGCTACTAAAGGTCAACCTACGCTCACGGAAAGATTCATCCCAAAAGCCAACTCGGTGCTAAGTAAAATCCAACGGCATACTTATTAATCATATTCATAGTATCATCCACGGAAAAGTACAATTAAGATACTAATCCAAGCTAGAAAAATCATAGAGTAGCTCTTTAGACCATGCGTAAGAAAACCTTTCACCATTCATAATCTTTTCATAATATAACTTTATAAAGCACATTGTCACGCCCCAGATTCAAGGGGCACAACGAGCTCCTAATGCCAAAACTCAAGCTCGAGCCGACCCTGCTAAACCATTTACTACTAGCGCATCACAACCACATGGAATCAAGAAAACAAACAAGTATATCTCGGCTTAAAATTAAGCCCTCGGCGGCAAGGCCCCTGCCAACAGATCAATAAAAAAAAACTACTCCCAAGAATTCATATAAAGAAATAGTCAACTTGCATATAAGTCCTGATGGGGTTGTCGAGGCCACCATGTTCTCTGTACCGAAACTGAAAGCAGGTATATCTCAAGACAATACATCAAACAACTAACAAGCTTTAGCAAACCAAAAAAACTAGGCCAGTAAGTCCAAGCTATAAACCCCACACACTAGTCTTCAAGCCTCTAAGAGTAATAAAGATTGGCGGGACAGGGCCCCAACCTACCCATAAAAATATATACAACAAAAGTTAACAAACCTCCCAACTCTAACAGTTCTGGAGGAAAGAGGCTAGCCAATCGGATAAAAGTCAATCCTGTTGCTGAAGAGTTCTATTGGGTTATCTGTCAGGACCTGCAGGTATAAATGCAGTACCCCTAGGGAATGGGGCATCAGTACAAAATAATATACCAAGTATGAAAGGCAATAGACTATGAGCAAGTATCCTAATAAAATGGGAGTGATCCGATAAATAAATCAAGGATAAGATAAGTGCACTGACCTGCTCCTAAATCTAAACATATCAAAAATAATAAAACAACAACCTAACCAAGCCCCCATAAGCTCGGCAGGTACAAATATCACAAAAGACCACCTACCCAGGCCCCCATTGACGAGTCCACAAATTGGACTCGTTTAGGGCTATCTTTTAATAGAAATTGTGTCCTCAAACGCTTATTTTATCTGAATATCTGATGAAAACCCTTAAGTTTCAAGTAGTTGAAGTTTTAAGGAAGGCATGGACACTACGTCGCAAAAAGGAATGAAAAGGGTGAAAAGAACGAATAATTGAAGGCCTGAGGATCGCCGAGTTCACTTGGCGAGTCGCTGAAGGGTCTTACTTCACCTTTTCTTCCAGTGTGTTGAGCCTGAAGGAAAGGATCAAGTCGGTAGAGAATGGAAGCAGTCGGTGCATCACCAAAAAGTTCTGCGTAGTAGTACCATGTCACCCAATAACCTAGAGCACTACGATGTTGAGGGCTGGTGCAAAACGGCGATGAACTACACCAAAGGGTAGATTGCCGAGTTGATCGGCGATTCCGACTAACGATGCCGAATGGTCCACTGCAGCACAAATCTGTGAAAACTATAAATACTAGTTAGAGTTTTAGTTTTAGTGTGGAACAATTATTATAATTTTCACTTAGAATCGAACAATATTGTAATTTTCAGTCTAAAATATTAGCTTTTCATATTTCTTGCTCTGAGTTTGAGAGGGTTTTGAAGACTTGAAGAAGAAGAGGGTTTCATCTCCAAGGATTTGGACTTGGGTCTCTTGCATTCTTCATTATTTTCCTGTAACAAGACTTAAATCTTCATACCCATTTGAATGCAAGCTCATTTAGGTATAAATTTCTATCTATTGATGTGTGGCTAAAAAACTCAATTCTTGGGGTGTGATTTAGCGAATATGGGTTAAGATAATTGTTGGGTCTTGCTTGCTGATAGATTAAATGTAGTGTAATGGTGATTTCGTCTAGTAGTTGTGGTTGAATCTAATGGATTTGTAGTCGCAAATACAAGTTCACCCATATGTTTTTGGCTTGCTCGAGAGAGAAGTCGCGAAACCAAGACCACTAGATTGATGGCCTAAAAAGTGGGTCGATATGAGGCTCAGCCCGAGAGGGTAATCCCTAGTCCCATATCCTAACACTCAGCTCGAGAGAGTGAGTGGGGTAAGGTGTAGGCTGGTCTTCATGAGGCAAGTGGGTGTCCGAGAGGACCCATTTGAAACGGGGTAAGTTGCTCGAGAGAAAACTTATTCCCACATAAAGCTTAAGCCTAGTCAGTATTACTCTGTAAATTTTCTATCGAAAGTATGTACCCAATAATTTAGATTAACCCGTATTCCGGTCATATCCCAAGAATCCCCCTCTCATTGTTAGATTTTCTTGTTAATTTTTGCTAATTTAGCTTATTTGTGACAAATCCCTCATTTGTTAATTGACAATCTTGTGTCCCCCTTTAATTTACAATGTTTTTAATCGTTAATGTCTTTAGCTACGACTAGTTAGAATTAAGTTTTATTTTGCTATTAATTCTCAAAACCACTCCCTTGGGACATAACCCCAACCCTTGGTTGGGTTACTTTACTATTGCACGATTGTAGACAGCCATATTGTAAAACATGTCATTGATTACGCAAACATCAAAATGGCACTGCTGCCGAGGACTCGTGTTATTTGAGAAATTTTTAGATAAGTAGAATTTCTGTTTTTAATAGTTGTAGTTTTACTAATTTTATTTTTAGTTTTATTTTTGTCTAAGTTGTTGTATGCAGAAACCCTGAGCATGGCTGAGGAAAGTGGTGGCAAGTTAGCTGAGTCGAGCCAAGAAGTCGAGAGGGACTTCGAGTTAGCTGCAGTGGTAACTCAGCTGAATGACTTGGCCACCAAAATCTCAAAGGTGGAAAACCAGTGCAAGAGCCAAATGAGGCACATACCTCCTTATGAGCGAGAAAGGTCTAGGAGCAATGCAAATAAATGTATCGAGGATATGCTATTAATCATTCTCCCAAAGCTTCACAAGCAAGATAGAATGCTAGAGGTGATAAGGGAAAGCGTGGAGGTACTGAATCAGATGAGTGGCTCCCAGTCACGATCAATCAAGTTGATTGAAGACCTCTTGGACCACACATTACCTCATCTCTACCTAAGCAGTAAAGGCGGGTTACCTAGTGGCATTAGGTCTAACCCCATAGACGAAGTTTGACTGGTAGCTCACATCGAGCCACGACGTTAAATAAAGTGCTTCTTGGGAGGCAACCCAAGGTTTTAAATTCTTAGTTTACTTTTATAAATAATGGTGTGTTGATTTTGTAGGTTAAAATGAAGAATGTGTTGAAAAGTACAGGTTGGCAAAATAACGATCCAGCTGGCGAATCGCAGCACTGGTTGGCGATCCCGCTAGTGTCCGCTGACTTGGACCTTCATGTAAACTACAAGTCCTGTAAAACTCGGCGAGATACGAGACCTTTCGGTAACTGGCCAAGTAGACTCGGTGAGAAATACTAACGTCACCGAATGGACACGAACTGGACGGTTTATAATGGCCAAAAGTCTTAAAGTCTGAAATTCTTCACTTTCCCTAGCTCTTAAACCTCCCAAACTCGCACCAAGGTAGTATTTTCTTTATTTTAAGCATTTTACTAGTATTTTGGTTGATTGACTTGCTCTTAGAGTTGGATTTATTTGTTGCCTAGCTTTCCAATCACGTTTTAATTGGCACCAAAGGTTGGTTTCCAACCCTAAGCTTCTCGTATTGAAAGTTGTACTCAAATGAAATGACATTACTTTGGTGATATGTGTTGGACCTCTCTAGTAGGATTAAAATATTTGTTTGCCTGTTAGGTTTGCAAATTGTGCCTGTGCTAAGTTAAAAAGTTAATTCTCGAAGATTTCGCTTTAAAAATGGCTGAAAATTGTACACGAGTTAATTTTTTTTTCAAGGGTTGCGTGGTTGATTTCGAAAAGTTGGGTCAAGAGTAAGCACAGAGGGTCATTTGGTGAGTTGTGACGAACTCGCCGAACCACTCTGTGGTTCGCCTAATCACCCTATCTCACCCTTTATTATCATGCTTCATATGTTGTGGCTTCTGTAACTTTCGGCGAGAAGCATGAGGTCGCAAAAAACACTTGGCAACTCCCCGAAAGTCTTCTTGTTCACCTTTTTGTCGGCACCCCTGACCCCTTGTGCACTGTAACTTTCGGCGGGCATCCCTTTATTTGCCGAATGGACTGCTAAGTATGCTTGCATTTCTAAGTTTATCTCAAGGCTTTATAGACATGGCCAAACCAAAAGTTGTAGGAAGAAATATGCCACCCCGACATAAAAGAGTACAAAACTCCAGAAGAGATCCAGGGATGAAAGATCATCCCAAAGCAAGGAGCGAGAACAAGAAAGCCAGTTCCAGTAGGAGGATTCCCATTGACCCTAATGTCCCTTTGTGGGCTCGAGGGTTCATTAACGTGATACATGCCTTTGGAGCAGCTCACGATTTGGACAATATGGCCAAAGCTAATATCGATGCACCAACTGAGAAAAATGCAGACAATGAAAACCAGAGTCAGAATGACAACACTCCAGGCACTGATGCCCAAAGACATGGAGCAACTTCTTAGAAAGGATCCCCTCTTTACCTCCCTCTCTGTCTTTCTTTAATTGTCATTTTGGATATTTTTTCCTGTGCATCTGAGGACAAATGCTTTTTAATTGTAGTGGGGTGAGGCCCACACCTTTTTCGTTGATAGTTGTGTTTTGTGTATATATTTGGGTTGTTATGCTTTAAAATTGTGTTTTATAATTATCTGTTTCTGTGGATGTTTGAGCTTACGGCTCCTTTTATTTTTAATTGCAAAGTGATTTTAACGCATTCGAAAAAAAACTCCACCTCTTGTGTGTGAATGTGGTTGTTCCTGTGCAAAATTTTAGTGTCGGTTTCGATCAGTACCGATGACTTGAATAGTACTCTCAATCGAACGAACATGAATGTGCGGCTACGATGAGGCCAAATGAAGTTGCATATATAATATGTGAACTCTTTGCATCTCATTATGACTAGCCTTGTATCAAATTGATTCTCTTGTGATAATCATTGCACACTAGCAAAAGTGTGGAGTCTTGTTTAACTTATAGTGTCAATGCCTAGTGTGATGAGCTTACCTGTGAACTATGCATGATAGATCCTAGAATTTTCACCGTTGGTCCGGTCAACTAAGTGATGCTATCTCTTGATATAATCTTAGGAAACTTCTATGAGTGTGAGCCTATTTGACATATACCTCTTTTGTGACCTACCTTTTGAGTGTGTGATTCTCTCTTGAACACCCCTTGAGCCTTACCTTTCCTTGGAAGAAACTTGATGAAAACTAGACCTTTCTTAATTCATCACCCATAATCCTCATGAAGTTGTGGTTAATTGAATAGCCAACTTAGGCCAAAAGCCTAAGTTCGGGGTGTGGTGAAAAAGGAAAAAAGGGAAAGTCAAGAAGAGCAAGTAAGTCTCATTTAACCCATGGTGTTGAGAAAAATGGAACCCCTCCAGATAAATAAAAACAAAAAAAGAGAAGAGAAAGAAAACGAAAAAGAATGAAAAAGAAAGTTTGGAATAAAGTACAAAAGAGATGGGGTTCCCAAACAATCCATGGATCTGATAGGATGACTTATGAGCACTAAAGAGAATGATGATGGAAAAGGAAAGGAATCGTTGTGAGCACCACATTTCATGAGGATGAAAGTCACTGAGCCTAAATGACCATACCTTTGCACTCAGCCCTATTATAAGTCTTGTTAAGACCTTCGTGATCTTGAGAGAGTCGAAATAAATATTGATTGGAAAATACGAGAAAACCTATGGGTGAAATTATGCATTATGTTCTTCTTTGTGAGTGTAAATGTTTCATCTGATTCTGAAGCTTTAAACTATGAAACCATTGTGTGAATATGGAATAATTCTTTGTGTGAGGGTATTTGAACACTATAGTTGAGCGTGAACTTGCATTTGAAACAAGTATTGTGAGCATGAGATTCGTTGATATTGGTGAGTCACAACTTGAATCTTTCAATACACATTTGATCTTTGCATAAGTAAATCGAGTCTTTTGTGTGCATTCATGATTGAGTTCTGTATAACACTGTTTGAGACATCCTTATTGAACACCTGAATTTGAGTTTGCTTGAGGACAAGCAAAAGTTAAAGTTGGGGGTGTTGTTGAGTCCACAAATTGGACTCATTTAGGGCTATCTTTTAATAGAAATTGTGTCCTCAAACGCTTATTTTATCTCAATATCCGATGAAAACCCTTAATTTTCAAGTATTTGAAGTTTTAAGGAAAGCATGGACACTACGTCGAAAAAAGGAACGAAAAATCTGAAAAGAACGAAGAAATGAAGGCCTGAGGATCGTCGAGTTCACTTGGCAAGTCACCGAAGGGTCTTACTTCGCCTTTTGTTCTAGTGTGCTGAGCCCTAAAGGAAAGGATCAAGTCGGGGGAAAAATGAAGCAGTCGGCGCATCGCCGAGAAGTTCTGCGAAGCAGTACCATGTTGCCCAATAACCCAAAGCACGACAATGTTGATGGTTGGTGCAAGACGGTGATGAACTACACCAAAGAGCAAATCGATGAGTTGATCGACGATTCTGACTAATGATGCCGAATGGTCCACTGCAGCACAAATCTGTAAAAACTATAAATACTAGTTAGAGTTTTAGTTTTAGTGTGGAACAATTATTATAATTTTCACTTAGAATTGAACATTTTTGTAATTTTCAGTCTAGAATATTAGTTTTCCATATTTTTGCTTTGAGTTTGAGAGGGTTTTGAAGACTTAAAGAAGATGAGGGTGTCATCTCCAAGGATTTGGACTTGGGTCTCTTGGATTCTTCATTCTTGGCATGTATCCTCATACCCATTTGAATGCAAGCTCATTTAGGTATAAATCTATATCTCTTGATGTGTGGCTGAAAACCCCAATTCTTGGGGTGTGATTTAGCGAATATTGGTTGAGATAATTGTTGGGTCTTGCTTGCTGATAGATTAAATGTAGTTTAATGGTGATTTCGTCTAGTAGTTGTGGTTGAATCTAATGGATTTGTAGTTGCAAAAACAAGTTCGCTCATGTGTTTTCAACTTGCTCAAGAGAGAAGTCGCGAAACCAAGACTACTAGATTGATTCCTTAAGGAGTGGGTCGACATGAGGCTCCGCCCGAGAGGGTGAGCCCTAGTCCCACATCCTTACACTCAACTCGAGAGAGTGAGTGGGGTAAGGCGTAGGTTGGTCTTCATGCGGCAAGTGGGTGTCCGAGAGGAACCCATTTAAAACGGGATAAGTTGTTCAAGAGAGAACTTATTCCCACATAAAGCTTAGCCTAGTCACTATTATTCTATAAATTTTCTATTGAAAGCATGTACCCAATAATTTAGATTAACTCGTATTCCGGTCAGATCCCAAGAATCCCCTTCTCATTGTTAGATTTTCTTGTTAATCTTGCTAATTTTAGCTTATTTGTGACAAAAACCCCATTTGTTAATTGACACTCTTGTGTCCCCCTTTAATTTACAATATTTTTAATTGTTAATGTCTTTAGCCACGACTAGTTAGAACTAAGTTTTATTTTTCTATTAATTCTCAAAACTACTCCCTTGGGACAGGACCCTAACCCATGATTAGGTTACAATACTATTGCACGATCATAGACACCCAAACTTTAAGACGTGTCATTGATTACGCAAATATCACCCATAAGCCTAGAAGGTGCCAATCAGTCTATATACCCCTATCGGTAGTCCCTTACCCCGTAGTCAGTCACATAGCCCTCTTAGGCGATAATATATCCCCATAGGCAGTACATAACCCTCTTAGTCATCAATATAGCATATAGACAACTCATAGCCCTCTTAGGCAACAGCATGGCCCTGTAGGCAGCACATAACCTTCTTAGGCATCAATATAGCCCCATAGGCTACTCATAGCACTTCTAGGTATCAATATGGCCCCGTAGGCAACTCATAGACCTTCTAGGAATTGATATAGCCCCATAAGCATAACATAGCCTTTCTAAGCATAGATCACATTCCTGCACCTAACCACAATAGCCCCAAGGGCAATAATAACAATCCAATAGGCTAAAAGCGAGCAATTTAGCTATAAGCAACCTATACAAATAAACTCTAAGTCATGTCCAACATAGGGACACTACTAACTAAAAAAGAATTTTGACAAAGGAGGATTATATCCACTCGAGCAGCCAACAATCAACAATAATGGGTACAAGTATAACAACGATAACAACCCAATTACATTGCTCCTAAGCTTTAAGAAAGCATGTCGTAAGAAGGGAATAGCCTTACATACATTTTTCGTTGAATTCACGTGGCCTAACGACTTTTACTCATAACCCCCTCGATAATACAACAAGGAAGGACCATAATCAACATACAAAAATAGAAGATACCATGACAATCCGATAAAAGATATATATTTCCATCCTAAATTGCTATTTGCAGCTTATCAAAGCTAGAGTTGATAAAAGAAGGGTGTTACCTTGATTTTAAGTTCGTAATACACCTACAAACCTTAAAATATTCCCAAACCCTTGTTGTCCCAACACCAAAGTATGATATGCTAAGAAATCGATAAAACAAATTATACCATGATGACGAGCTCAACGTGTAGAACAACTTTCGTCAAGGACTTAAGTTGAGTAAACCTATAATTTGGTTGATCCTATAAGTGGGTTTTCTAAGTTTTATGGTTCATCACTAAGAAAATGAAGAAAAATCAAAGAAGATGATATATAAAAATTTCCACCGACCTAGGGACCCACCTCACGTGCCTGCTTGTGCAGTCTCGCAAAAATGCAAATATCTCTCTATTCTGAAGTCGTATGAACAAATGGTTTAATGTGTTGGAAACTAGACTCGCAGAACTTCGATTTGATAGGTTGGGGCCCCATAACCTTTTATAGATTGAGAGAAACCCTTCGAGACATTTGACCCAAATTTCAGAGAAATATTTAAAAAGGGACTTAAGATAACTTTCGCCAACTTTTATTTTGCCACTTACCTAACTTCAAAACTTGAGATACAGCCCTTGAACACTTAAAATATGACATACCACATCATTCTTAATTTATTACCCACCCTTGTTATCTTTCCATTTAGATACGAGTTAATTTAGACATTGCGAAAAGTCGGGGTGTTACATCCTTTCCCCCTTAGAAACATTCGTCCTCGAATGCAAAATCTGAGTCACGCGGTTAAGTCCTTAGGAGTTGCCAAAATTAAGGCAAAGTATCTTTTGTACATGTGACTATCCAGGAACCCGAAACGCAGCAATTTTAACATAGGCGTCTCATAGGTTGACATAAATAGCTTAGCACTATAGCTCTGCATTAACATTGCAAGTAAAAATACAACGACAACAACAATAATAATATGCAAAAAATATTTTAAAAATTAGATAGGTATCTTACCTCACTGCACTAATTTAATTTGATATGACATCACCCTGGGGTATGAAACAAGTGAGGATATTTGGACCTCATGCCATCCTCAGTTTCCCAGGTCACCTCTTCTCTATTCTTGTTTCTCCACAGTACTTAATCGAAGCCACCTCTTTGGTCCTCAATTTAAGGACCTGTCGATGTAATATGACAACTGGAGTTTCCTCGTAGGACAACTCCTCTGTGATCTGAACATCCTAAACTAGGACAACCCGAGAAGGTTCTCCTACGCACTAATGTAGCATCAATACATGGAAACTGGATGAACAGATTCTAGCCCCGAAGGCAATTTTAACTCATAAGCCACTCGTCCTACCCTCGGAAGGATCCGGTATGGCCCAATGAATCTTGGACTAAGCTTGTATTTTCTGTCAAATCTCATAACACCCTTCATATGTGAGACTTTTAAGAATACCCAGTCATCGACATAAAACTCTAAATCCCTTCGTCGCACATCTGAGTATGACTTCTGTCAGCTTTGAGCTGTTAGTAACCTCTTCTGAATGAGCTTAACTTGCTCTACTGTTTGTTGTACTAAGTCGGGTCCAATCAACCCTGACTCACCTACCTCGAACTATCCAATGGGGGATCTACATTTTCATCCATTCAAAGCCTCATAAGGTGCCATCCCAATGCTGGAATGATAACTATTATTGTATGGGAACTCAATAAGAGGCAGGTGGTTATCCCAACTTCCCTTGAAATCTAGAGCGCACGCCCGTAACATATCCTTGAGTGTCAAAATTGTGCGCTAAGCCTGGCCATCTGTTTAACGGGTGAAAGGTTGTACTAAGATTAACTTGTGTCCCCAGTCCTTTTTGGAAGGACTTCCAGAAGTTGGCGGTAAATTGTGCTCCTCTATAAGAGATAATAGATGCTGGGACACCGTGTTGCCTACAATCTCTCTAATATAGAGCCCTTCATAGTCTTCGGTCGTAAAAGTAGCCCTGACTGGTAAGAAGTGGGCTGATTTTGTTATCTATCAGCAATTACCCAAATAGAGTCAAACTTGTGACGCAATCAAGGCAACCCTGTAATAAAATCCATATTAATTGCTTCCCACTTCCACAAAAGGAATGGCTATCTCCTGAACTAGCCCAGTGGGCTTTTGGTGCTCAACTTTCACTGTTGGCAGTTAGGGCACTGTGCCACAAACTCAGCAACGTCCTTCTTCATCCCATTCACCAATAGATCTCCTTAATATCATGTTACATCTTTGTCGAACCAGGGTGAATAGAATAACCGGAATGACGTGCCTCTTCCATAATCTTATGTCGAAGCCCTGCAACATCCGAAACACACAATCAACCACTATATCTGAGGACTCCATCTCTTTCTATTTCAAATACTAAAGACTACTGATCCTGAACCTTGGCCCTAAGCTTCTCTAAGCTAGGATCCTCTTGTTTCCGTGCTTTTACTTCTACAACCAGAGATGATATTATCGTGTCCTAAATTGTGACCCCACTATCGTCTGCCTCAACAATCTGACTCCCAAGCTAGCTAATTGATGAAGCTCTCATGCTAGCACACACTTTTCAATATCTGAATAGGATAGACTACCCATAGATCTTCGACTAAGGGCATCGGCTTCCACATTAGCTTTTCCTAGATGATATAAAATATCAATGTCGTAGTCTTTCAACTCAAGCCATCAATGCTGTCATAGATTTAACTCCTTCTGCCTAAAGATATATTGAAGGCTCTTATGATCTGTGAAGATGTCAACATGAACGCCATACAAATAGTGTCTCTAGATTTTTAACGCATGCAAAACTGCAACCAACTCTAAATCGTGGGTTGAATAGTTCTTCTCATGCTTCCTCAACTGTCTTGAAGCATATGTGATAACTTTACCATGTTGCATTAGAGCACATCACAAACCAACACCAGAAGCATCACTGTATGCCGCATAGCCTTCTGAACCCTCTGGCAATGCTAGAACTGGTGTTGATGTCAACCTGTCCTTCAGCTCCTGGAAACTATGCTTGCAAGCCTCAGTCCACTGGAACTTAGCTGTTTTTTGAGTCAGCTTTGTTAATGGTGCTGAAAGTGAAGAAAACCCCTATACAAACCTTCTGTAGTACCCAGCTAACCCTAAGATACTACAAACCTCAGTCAGAGTCATGGGTCTGGGCCAAGTCTTTATAGCCTCAATCTTTTGTATATCAACCACAATGACAGCATCTGATACAATATGGCCTAAGAAAGCTATACAGTCCAACCAGAACTCACACTTAGAAAAATTGGCATAAAGTATTCGGTCTCGAAGAACCTGAAGGACAGCTCGCAGATGATTTGCATGCTCACCTTTTGAACGTGAATACACCAAAATATCATCAATAAATACAATCATAAACAAGTCTAGATACAGCCCGAATATACTATTTTTCAGGTCCATGAACATTGTTGGGGCATTAGTTAATCCAAAAGACATTACCAAGAACTCAAAGTGTCCATATCTAGTTCTAAAAGTTGTCTTTGGAACATCTTTCTCCCGAACTCGTATGTGGTGGTACCCTGATCTTAAATCAATCTTTGAGAAGCATTCAGCACCTTGTAACTAATAAAAATAGTCATCGATCCTCGAAAGGGGATACTTATTCTTTATAGTCGCCTTATTCAGTTGTCGGTAATCAATACACATTCTTAGTGAGCCATCTTTCTTCCTAACGAATAACACTAGCGCACCCCATGGTGAAGCACTAGGCCTGATAAAGCCTTTATCCTGCAAGTCTTTCAGCTGATCCTGCAACTCATTTAGCTCAGCAGGAACCATTCTATAAGGAGGGATAGATATGGGTTATGTACCTAGTAGCATATCGATAGCAAAATCAATTTCCCATTTTGGAGGGATACCAGGGAGCTCATCTGGAAATACATCTAGAAACTTATTAACTATAGGAATAGACTGAAGAGTCGGTGGTTTTGCATCAATATCATAAAGTGAACAAGATGATAAATACAACCCTTAGTAATCATCTTCCTCGCCTTAAGATAGGAAATAAACCTACCTTTCAGCGTTGTTGTATCACCTTTCCATTCCCGAACTGCCTCTCCTGGAAAGTGGAATCGAACAATCTTTGTCCGGCACTCAACATTAGCATAACAAGACGCTAACCAGTCCATACCCATAATGACGTCAAAATTGACCATCTCTAACTCTACCAGGTCTACAGAGGTCTGACGGTCTATAATTTCTACCATGCAACCTCGATAGACTCTCCTGGTAATAATAGACTCACCAATTGGTGTAGATACATTAAAGGGTCGATCTAATGACTCTGCTACTTTACATAACTTCCCTGCAAAAAATGGAGCAACAGAAGACATAGTAGATCCATGATCTATCAAAGCAAAAACACAATAGGAGCAAACAATCAATGCACCTGTCACAACATCTGGTGATTACTCTGAGTCGTGTCAGCCGACTAGTGAATATGTACGGTTTTGGCCACTACCAGAACTAGATGCTCCCTCACTTCCTCCGCATCTACCTCTACACGCTGAAGTCTAAAGTCCACGCCCTGTAGAGTGTGTTAACGAGAAAGAACCTTCTACTAACCCGGTCGATTGACCTATACCACCCTAACCTATGGTCGGGCAGTTCCTCCACCCGTACCCTTCCTGTCAACAAGAATAACAACATGTGGAACCCTATTTGCACCTCCTAAAATGCATCCTCCTGCAAGTAGCACAATGCGGAAGAGCTGTCATAGCCTAGCCTGAACCCCTCTACTACTGAGAGCCTGATGCTCGTGAACCCTCACCTAGGTCTGACTATCCCTCACGATCAAATCTACTACCCTGGAACTGCGGTGATGGAGGTTTAGGTGGCCTAATAGAATTTTGGGGTCTGGGATCATACTAAAAATCTCCCTATGAACCAGCGGACCTAGCCTTTTTCTGTCTCTCTCGCGACCCTCTCACTCATATACTATAGATGTTGGTGATCCTCTATGCCTTGTGCAAAGGCCTGAATTCATGAGATATTAATATTATCATTTAGTTCAGCGGTATAACAAGCATCGATATAGTCTGAGTCAATCCATCCCACAAATTTACGCACCCAGTTATGCATCGTATCAACAAATGATGGTGCATATCTAGCCAATGAATCAAATCTCAACCCGGACTCTCGAACACTCATGCTGCCCTATCGGAGGTTCAGCAACTGGTCCACCCGGCCATCCCTAATCTCTCGAGGTAAATAGTGATCTATGAAAGCTTCGGTAAAGCTATCCCAAGTGGGTAGAGCTACATCTTTTCCCCTAGATCTCTCCCAACTTTCATACAACAATACTGCAACATCACACAATCAAAATCTTGTTAACTCAACTGACCCAGTCGCTGAGGCATGCATGACTCTGAAGATCCTATGAAGCTGATCAACAAAGTTTTGAGGGTCCTCTCTGGGATCTGTCCCTGTAAACTGTGGAGGATTTAAGGCAAGAAATTCATGAACTCTCAAACTTTCAGGCCCTTCATAAGGTCCGGCAATATCTAGTGCAACTGGCTTGGCGCTATTCAGCTACTAACTGTGCTAACATACATACTGTAGTCTTGAAATCCTGATCAGATGGAATAGAAGGAACCAGAGGTGGTACTGTTGGTGGAGCCAGAGGTCCTATAAACCTCAGAGGCTCCTTAAGCGACGTAGAAGCTATACGGGGCTGAGAAGATGTCTCCCCCTAGGTCTCACAATAGGCTACCTCCACCTATGGTACCTTGCCGGTACCTTCACCTGCAGTTGTATCTAGCCCCTAGCTAGCTATGGTCTGTCTGGTATCACCCATCTCTATCTGCATACAAATATCAATTATAAGCCAGAAACCTCAACCCTTAAGACACCGTTCTATAGCACGAGGTGAGCAAAAGAAGGATAGTGATTCTAACATGCCCGGTAGCTTCTTGCTTATCGAATGTGGTGCACAACACATTTATAAACAGGATTCTACTAGACACGACTTGCAGACTCCCTAGGATACGACGTTGCTCTGATACCAAGTTTGTCACGCCCCAGATTCAAGGGGCGCAACTGGCTCCTAATGCCAACACTCAGGCTCGAACCGACCCTGTTGAACCATTTGCTACTAGCGCATCGAAGCCACACGTAATCAAGAAAATAAACAAATATATCTCGGCTTAAAATTAATCCCTCGACGGCAAATAAAAAACTACAAATAGCCAACTAGCACAGAAGTCCTGATTGGACCGTCGAGGCCACTATGATCTCTATACTGCAACTAAAAGCAGGTATATATCAAGACAATACATCAAACAACTAACAAGCTTCAGCAAATAAAAAAACTAGGCCAGCATGGCCATAACATAACTATAAACTCCACACACTAGTCTGCAAGCCTCTAAGAGTAGTTAAGATTGGCGAGACAGGGCCCCAGCCTACCCATAAAAATATATACAACAAAATCTAACAAACCTCCCAACTCTGGAAACTCCGGAGGAAAGGAATAGCCAATCGGATAGAAGTCAATCCTGCTGCTGAGAAGGTCTACTGGGTCGTGTGTCAGGACCTGTAGGTATGAATGCAGTACCCCCAGGCAATCGGGCATCAATGGGGCATCAGTACAAAATAATATATTGAGTATGAAAGGCAATAAACTATGAGCAGATATCCTAATATACTGGGAGTGATCCGATAAATAAATCAAGGATAAGATAAGTGTACTGACCTGCTCCTAAATCAAAACATATCAAAAATAATAAAACAACAACCTAACCAAGCCCACATAAGCTTGACAGGTACAAACAGCACACAAGACTACCTACCCAGGTCCCCCATAAGCCCAGAAGGTGTCAATCAGTCTATATACCCCTATCGATAGTCCCCTAGCCCCGTAGGTAGTCATATATACCTCTTAGGTGATAATATAACCCCGTAGGCAGAACATAACTCTCTTAGGCATCGATATAGCTTATAGACAAATCATAGCCCTCTTAGGCAACAACATGGCCTTGTAGGTAGCACACAGCCTTCTCAGACGTCAATATAGCCCCGTAAGCTACTCATAGCCCTTATAGGCATCAATACAGCCCTGTAGGCAACTCATATCCCTTCTAGGAATCGATATAGCCCCACAGGCAAAACATAGCCCTTCTAGTCATAAATCACATTCCTGCAGCTAACCATAATATCCCCAAGGGCAAGAATAACCATCCAATAGGCTAAAAGCTAGCAATTTAGCTATAAGCAACCAATACAAATAACCTCTAGGTCGTGTCTAACATAGAAACGCTACTAACTGAATAAAAATCCCGACAAGGGAGGATTATATCCACTCGAGCAGCCAACAATCAACAATATTGGCTACAAGTATAACAACGATAACAACCCAATAATATTGCTCCTAAGCTCTAAGGAAACATGTCGTAAGAAGGGATAGCATTAACATACCTTTTTCGTCGAATTCACGTGGCCTAACAACTTTTACTCATAACCCCTTTGATACTACAACAAGGCAGGACCATAATCAACACACAAAAATAGAAGATACCACGATAATTCGATAAAAGATATGTATTTCTGTCACTAATTTCTATTTGCGGCTTATCAAAACTAGAGTCGATGAAAGAAAGGTCTTACCTAGATCTTAAGTTCGTAATACACCTGCAAACCTTAAAATATTCCCAAACCCTTGCTATCCCAACACCAAAGTATGATATGCTACGAAATCGATAAAACAGATTATACCATGAAGACGAGCTCAACGTGTAGAACAACTTTTGTCAAGGACTTAAGTCGAGAAAATCTAAAATTTGGTTGATCCTATAAGTGGGTTTCTAAGTTTTCTAGTTCTTCACTAACAAAAATTAAAAAGAGTCGAAAAAGATGATATATAAAAAGTTTCACCAACCTAGGGCCCCACCTCACGTGCCTGCTTGCGCAGTCTCGCAAAAATGCTAATATCTCTCTATTCTAAAGTCGTATGAATGAACGATTTAATGCGTTGGAAACTAGACTCGTAGAATTTTGATTTGATAGGTCGTGGGCTTTATAACTCTTTATAGATTGGGATAAAACCTCTGAGACATTTGACCCAAATTTCAGAAAAATCTTTAAAAAGGAACTTACGATAACTTTCGCCAACTTTTATTTTGCCACTTACCTAAATTCAAAACTTGAGATACAACCCTTGAACACTTAAAATATGACATACCACATCATTCTTAATTTATTACTCACCCTCGTTATCTTTCCACGAAAATACGGGTTAATTTAGACGTTTTAAAAAGTCAAGGTGTTACACACATAGTCATTGACTTCATACTAAATATGAAATACTACTATTGATATTATTTTTAAAACTTGATCTCTGATCACTGATAGCATATCCGAATAGCATACTAATCAATATCTAATATAAGAAAACAATCGAAAGCATTGATGGCAAATCAAGATGGCATTCATATCATGTGGCCAAGCTTTATAGAACATATAGATACCTTAATCTATAAGCTTACTTTAGCCATAAACATTGTTTTCATAAAACATGCATAGCTACATAAATTCATATTTCATATTTTATAAGCTTCATCATGTGTTCATAGTCACAAATCATGTGTCATGCATGGGTTCATATGAATTTACCTCAAAAAACATGTAATTACTTCCATTCATTCATTAAAATATAGAAAATAATCAATTGAATCATATTGAAAAGAATCCATGAAAATTGAATAAAATACTAACTTTGAATTGAAAATCAAACTTAAAAAATTGGAAGATCTTTGAAGAACCCTATGGAGGAAAGGACTCTATAGGTGAATACTAACATACCTTAGTGATCAAGGCCCAATAGCTATGGTGAATTGAAGATCTTGAAGTGAAACCCTAGATTTTTCTTCCTTAGCTTTAGAGAAACTTTAGGGGAAAACTTGGAGGGAAATTTAGGAATTAGGTGAATGATTTAGAATGGGTAGTTTTAGGAAATAATTCAATTATACAGAGCTTAGAATGGGGGTTAAAACAACATAGCATAGGTATTAAACAATAGGGGAAAGACCAAACTAACTGTAAGTTAAAAGTTGATGGGTGACCCTAAAAGAACCCCTAAATGCATTGTACAAGTCAACATTGTCCGTTTAGGGATCTGTCTAGGTGACTCAATTCCTGGAATCCCCTTAACGGCAAGGCCACTGACCCTATATGGGTTGTGGACCCCTAAATGGACTATTTAGGGTTCTCTAAAGGGTTCATGGTCCATTTTGGGTTCATGGACTTTCCCGTTGACCCACTTTAACCTTTTTCCAAAGTTTGAGGTGTTACAAGAAAGGGTTGTGGTGGACGTTGATGATATCTTGGTCGTTTACAACCAACCCAACTCAATAACAATCCAAGAATCCAAAATAGATGTGATGATACTAAAGTTGCGAAAAACAACCAAAAAGATCATTTATGGAAACTTTAGTCCATATGGAATCAAGAGTGTCACTCTATTAAGGGTCAACAATAATGAAAGTCAAAGCACAAGAGGCAAAGTGACTCTCTCAATTCTACCCAAGGATCCAATATGAAAGAATGATGCATAGTTGGGTAGGAAATTCATTTCCTCGAAGTGGAAACACAAAGGGTGATGCACCCAGTGTTCCGCCGTGACGTTAAATTTTGTGCTTGATGGCAGGCAACCCGTCGATACCAAAATAAGTATAATTTTGTATTTTTTTTCATTGTATATTAACTTAATCATCTTTGTTTTTGACTAATCCTCGTGATTTTTGAGTTTTGGGAGGTAATTTGAAGAGGTTTGGAGGTGTGGATCTTGGAAGAAATGAAGTACTAGGATAAAAACCCATCAAAATATGTCTGGGAAGCGTTTTGGGTGTCAAGCTTGCCCAATGAGACTGGATGGATTACCCAATAACCCCCTAGTCTACCGAAATGGACACTGAGCACTCTGTAGAAAAGTTCCTCGGGTATGGCAAAAGTGAGGATCAGTTCGCAAAAGCAAAGTCCGTAGAAAAAGAAGCTTCCCGCAAAAGTGAATATCACTTAAGCGAAGGGGCACTCATAAAAGTGAATTCTTCTCTTTAATGAAGGATCGCAAAAGTGATCAAAATGTCACTTAATAGGAGGTATGAATTTAAAAAGGCATTGGGCAGAAACCAATCGGTTGACACTCAAAAATAAAAGGTTCAAACTTCTTTCTCTTCTCTCCATGTATCTCAAATCGATTTCAAATTTCTTGGCCTTCCTTGCACAAACACAATCCAGTACGTCTCTATCACTCTTAATCTCTTAAAGTGTTAAATTTGTTCTTGAAATTGTGCCTTGTTGAAAGTTGGGGGTTATGTCTGGGTAGTTACTTCTCAAACTTGGGGGGTTAAATTCTTATGGTGTTGGCCGAATTATGTTTGATAAATGTTTAATACATGTGTGTAGACTTATTTGGTTTATTTGGTAAATTCTTTCGTACCCATTTTATGATCAAATTGTTGAAAATTAGATTGGGCACTATGTGTTTAATATAATGCCTAAGAGAACTCAAGGATCATTTTCAAAGTTGTTTGTGCCAAAATGACTTAGTTTTTCAACTTCTTGTTTGGTTGTTGTTGAATTTAAACTACCGGGAGTTGAATTTTTGTGTAAATTTGGGAATTAAAATTTGGTTGTTCATGTTGAAGAGGTGACAGGTCGCGAAAGTGACCTCGCCATCGCAAAAGGGAACTCCACTTAAGCAATCCCTCTCCACTTCTACAATTTCTTCATAAGCGGCCTTCTGGTCACTTTTGTGATGTTCTCTTAAGCGAACATGGTCTCACTTTTGCGAGATCAGAGACAATTTCCTGCCAGTGAAATATTTTTTAGCAAGCCTGTTTTGGTTCCCGAATTGATTCCTAACCCTTTTCTTCGACTAATACCAATGAAAAAGCATTGTTAATACATGATTCTTACACTATTATCCTATTCTGATTTTCAGATCCATAAAAAGTCAAGAATGTCACAATAACATAGTTTTAAAGAGGAAGGGGTGGTCCAATATAACCAACATCACTTTGTCTTTCTCCGAGATAAGGAGAATCACTATTCTGATTTGATTAAGAAGAAGTTGCTCCTATAGAGAGGCATTGCACTTGAAAAAGTTAATGAAATGCTTCCGAACTTCTACCAAATATTGGAAAACTCTAGTTGGATATTCTTTGCGGCAAAACCATACAAGGTGAATGATCAATGGGTGAGGGAGTTCAATGTTAACCTTATGAAAACCGACATGACGACAAGGTTGATCACCATTCAATTCAAGGTTGTCAATTATAAGCCTAAAATAATCAATGTCACCTATGGGCTACTAGACCATAATATTGAGGCCTGCATGGACAAATATTGTGAGTCTGGTGCTTGGATAGCATTGATGTTTTTCCCAGAAAAAAATGTCTCATGGGCTAACACAAAGGTCAAGATTCTATACTAAGATCTAATATCTAAGGTGAGAATATAGATGTCCATTGTATGCAGCCGCATCTCCCCAAGTTGGAACATTATCAAAATTATGATGTTGCGATGACAAATTGTGGCCTTTTACTTGATGAAATCCAATTAAATGAAGGCCATTTAATCGTGAATGAGTTGTGAGAGTTCAAGGTTCAAGAAAGCCTCTCCCTCATTGTCCCTTCTCTGATCAAAAACCTATGCAAATAGGCTAAAGTAGATGTGCTTTCGATTGAAATTCGGGTGGAACCCGAACATTAAATATTTCCTCTTAAGATGCTTGGTGAGGGAACGGTTGTGGAAAGTAAAAAGAGGAAAGGTAACTCCAGAAATTATATACGTACGGAAGAGGATTCTTCAATACCTCCAGTTTTGGGGCCATTTGAACCATTGGCTAGTGAGTTGAAGATTATGAAGGACATTGTGACGAAGCTACCTCATAGGCTGGGCTAGTCGTCTGCTGGGCCAATACCCTATGTGCCCCAAAGTTAGTTTGATGCCTACTTGAGAGATCAAAGGAATCGGAAAGCTCAACTTGCAAATTTGAAGAAGGCATATGTCGGTTTGGAAAAGTCACATGGAAAATTGAGCATCTCATATAGAAAGATAAAGAAGCGGGAGAAGAGTAGAGATAAGTTCTTTACTCAGATTTGGAAAGAGGTCAAAGGCCTTTGGAAGGTGTTGAATGAAAATGATCCACTCACAACTTTGATGACGGATGAAGATGGATATGAGCCATTTACATGGAACGATGATGGTGGAGGTGAGGATAGCGGAGCCACCGATACTGATGGAGATGGTTGAGGCAGCCAAGAAATCCCCTTTGTATTCACTCTATGAGTTTCATAGTTGTGTTGTGAGGACGCAATATCATTTTTAGTTGGGGGTGCTCCCCTTTGGGTTATTTTTTTTTTGTTTTTATTGACATTTTGGATTTATGTTTTGATGCTTTTATTTATTGTGTGGATTTGTCATTTTTATTATGTTTTTGCTTTTCTTATAATAGTATCTTTTTTTAGTTTCTTTTGGTAGTAATAAATTGTGATGGTAATATTTTATTCTTGTGTGCCTTGAAGCAGGGGAAGTTTGAGTACCCGTAGCTTGTGAGATTGGAAGTCCATGTGAATGCTCAATGAAACAGGCTTGGATTTGCCCAATGATGGATTCAGTGACATCATTGTTAAGGGAAAATTGTCATTTTGTTGAGTGTTGTTGGATTTGTGGTTCTTTGATGTGAAGTTATGAATTTTATGGTACTATAAGACTTAGTCAAGACTTGTGAATAAAAAATTAGCACCATCAGGATCCAAAATTTCAAAAAATGGTCGAAGTGAATGATGTTGTAATTGAATCTTTTTCCGAGTCCAACTTATTATGTGGTAAAATGTGATACATTCATCCTTTGTTCTTAACTAGGAAGTGAAACTGATCCATCGTGAATAGTTTTCATCCCATGTATGGTGAGTTGTTGAAAATAATTCCTTGTGTTAACTAGAATTTGCTCAGATGGTCTTGAAATGTTGGTCTTGATTGATTTTTGTTGGAGAAATAATCTTAGGCTTTCTTTGATTGTTCGTAAAGTCAACTTGGCCTAAAAATCTCACTTTTCTACTTAATATATCCTTAGTTGTCCCCTTTGAGCCTTATCATTTTTATGGGCAACCACATAACAAGCTTTGTCCTTTTTGAAAAGTAACCCATTTTTGAACCCTTCCCTCCTTAAACTTGAGAATTGTGAAAGTTGAGGCTAAAAACCTATGTACCACATGAGGGCTTGATAAATAAAAGGTTGAGAATGGAGGAATAAGTTTCAAAGAAAGAAAAAGCTTCGAAAAAGAAAGAAACAAAGTGAATAAAACAGACTTGAATCCTCCGAAAGTTAATATATAGTTGCATGTGGGGGCATCTAGAATTTGAAAAGTGAAAAATATGGTAAAAATGTGCATTGGTTTAAATTATGAAGAAAAGTGGGAAATTTTGGAAATGAGGAGTTTTTGTGTAGTGTTCAAGGAGGGTGTAGTAACTTGTACCTAAATGATATCCTAACCTTTCCTAAGCGTACATTACAACTTTAACAAATTTCTTTGAGATCTCCGACAAATTGCAGTTGAGTCATAGTTGATTGAATATATGGGCAAGCCAATAGTGTGGCATTTGTGTGCATGAGATGTTTCTTTATGAGTGTGAGTGTTTGCATCTTTTGTCACTTGTCTTATGAATATGTGTGTGTTCATTTTTGGGACATGTTATTTCTTGTGAGGGCATGAAATCTACAATGGATTGGTGAAGTTAATAGATTATGATATCGAGTCAAGGGAAGTTGTTTAGTTGACTAGTAGTTGGGAGTCACTTCATGAAAATTATTGTTGTCATTTGATCATTCTTGGAAATTCATTGAGTTTTGAAATTCTAATTGAGCTTGAGAGGGTTGCTTAAATTGAAAATCACTTTCCTACTTGCTAATTATTAGTACCAACCAAATTCATGACCATGATCATTAGTTGAAATAAAATAGTGTGGTGCTTAAATTCAGTGCCTCTTTTCTTTTGATGTTGAGTTTCTTGAGGATAAGCAATGTTTTAAAGTTAGGGGTGTTGATGGGTGGTGAATTTCCACACACTTAAGGCTATTTTCTTATTATTTTGTGATACTCAACTAGATAAAGAGGCTAAGAATCCACTATATTGTGTTAATTTCAAGTGTTTGTTGCTGGGAAAGAAAACAATGGACAAAAGTAGAAAAGAAGTTGAACCTAGCAGGAAGTGAGGCTCAGATATCGCACCAGCAAAGGAGAGTTCACTTTTGTCAACAAGTCAACAAAATCAACCAGTCACTTAGGTGACCAGGCAGGGTTCACTTTTGCGAAGAAGCCCAAAAAGGTGGGGGGCGCTTTAGTGAATTGATGTTAGCTTTTGTGACATTCACTTTTGCGAACTCCCAACCACATTTGTGAGGCTTGCCTACTTAAACTAGGGCAGAATTGGAATTTCTCAAGCATTGAACACATATTCTCACAAAGGGCTAGAAAGAAGCATTATTCCATATCAAATTTTAGACAAGTTTTCTCATCTTTTAGCTTAAACTTAGGAAGAACCCTAATTTCTAATTCATAATTTTGGGTTAAGACATTGAAGGCGAATTGCCTCACCACCTTTTGTTTTGAAGATTGTGATTTCGATAGTAAAATCTCTTTTTTTTTCTTCTTCATTTCCTTTCTTTGCATTGCTAGAAATGTGGGTGTAATTGTGTGTATGGAATTGGGGCATTTGTGCTAGAAATAGACAAAGTTATTTGGGCATTTGATTTATTGTTCTATTCTTTTTGTAATTCCTTGATTCCATTCTTGAATTCATGAAATGGGTTTAATCTAGTTTTCATGTTTGAATTTATGATTTGAAAGTGCACACTCAAATCTAGCTTCCGATGTTTGTGTGCAGCTCCTAAGATAATTCGTGAAGTGGAGAATAATTTTAATTTAAGATCGAAAGGAGATAATTTAGGTCTACTTTATTGAATACTAAACTATATAGAAATAGGGGTTTAGATTAAGGTCTTGGATTGCTTTGTTCTAGATTCGATTGAGGTCGAAAGGAGATATCGTGATAGAACCGCTTGAGAACGAAAGGAGATTAGGGTTTATTGATGATGATCTAGTCTATCTATAATGGAATGAGCATGTGTTGAATTGCAATGCATTGATCAGTGGAGAATTTTCACTCATTTAGAGTTGTTTTCTTATGATTTTGCAACACTCAAAGTCTAGAAGGAGGCTAATTATGCTTTGAATAGAATTATTTCATGTGTTCTAATGCTGGGAGAGGAAACACTAATAAAAAATGGATTCAAAGCTGAAAAGGAGAAAAAACCTGGCATAAATAAGCAACATGTATCGCACATGTGAAGCACTAGTAACTTAAGAGAACCAACAAACAACTCACATAAGTGAGGACGCGGCATTCGCTTTTGTGAACCGGACCAAAAGGTTAGAGGTCTCTTAAACAAACTGAAGTTCACTTTTTGCGAACCTCCTGCTACTTTTGGGAAGCCTACCTTTTTAGATAGGGGTAGAATGGAAAATTCTCAAGCTCTGGACACAAACTCTCAGAAAATAGGGTTAGAAATGGGCATTATTGAGGATTCAAGAACTGTTAGAGGTAGAGAGAACATTGTAGAGAGATAAACACATTTAAAAAGTAGATCTCATAGTGTTCTTTATTTAGGGGTTTAGACATTGAAAGAGAGTTGCCTCACATTTCAATTGTGGATTTGATGTTTGTGTTCTAATTTAGTAATATCTTTTTCCTTACTTAATTTCCTTGCTCTTAATAGCTAGAAATATGGGTGTAATGCTTGTATGAAATTGGGGATTTTGTGCTAGAAATAGACAATGCTACTTGAGTGTTTGATTATTGATCTATTGCTTTTGTAATTCCTTGTTTCCATGTAGACTTCATGTAATAGGTTCAATCTAGTTTTCATGTTTGAATTCATAGGTTAAGAGTGCACTCTTAAACTTAGCTTCCGATCTTCGTGGGTTGCTATGAAATAGTGCTCACGAAGGTGAGAATTAGATTGATAATCTCATGTTAACTTTGAATCTTGAATTTGAGATCGAAAGATGAAAGTTTAGGTTTGCAAGGCTTTCTTGTAAGAGAGGTATATGTTAAGGTTGTTGGTTATTTTGTAATTGTGTGATTGATACTGAAAGGAGATATTGCAATAAAATGCTTTGAGATCGAAAGATAATTAGCGTAATTGACGATGACCTAGCCTACCCATTAGTGATTGAATGATTGTGGATCGAATTGAAATGGATCGTTGAGTGTTTATTGAATATCATGTTTTTCCCAATTCCCATACATCCCTTGCTTGATATCTTCTTTGCCCCCGTTCGTAGTTTAATTAGAAAAATTGCCTTTATTTGATATTTTTGTATCTTGTATGTGTAGATTCAAGATAGTATCTAGTTAGCATTTATATTTTCAATTGCCTTTATATTGTTTCTTGTGGGAATCGATCCTGACACTTAGTTGGGTATTTTTATTGACAGCAACCGCTCACTCTTTTAATAAGTTTTGAAGGGTGATTTGAGTGTTATCAAAAATGGCGTCATTGTCGGGGAACAATTAGGCGTATTGAATTGATTTAGGATTTATAGTTTACTTTTTTCTATCTAGATTGTGAATAGTTGTCTTTATATTTTTTTTTTTTGTTTTGATGGCTATTTGTGATCCTTACATCTTTAAGAGCGGTTTGCGCACAACCAACCCATCGCCTTTGAGCGAGTCAACTATGATAAGGCAATTGAGACTTAGGGACGTGGAGGATAATCTCGGTTGGGGCAAGAACGCCCAATGCCTACTCTCTCTCAAGAAATGGAAATTTTTCAAAAAAAGGTACCTAGCTCGGTGCTATTTCATGGTCAACCTTGAATTTGGACTTGCTAATCTTAGGGCTAAGCTGAGAGAAATCGTAAAAGGGTGAAAACTCCTCATTATCCAATGGCCAAAAAGAGCAAAGAAGAGTCTAACAACTTGCCCCTTGATTTGTGTGATGGGACATTCCAAGTCAATTTTGGTGATGGATGGTTTCAAAATGAGCTAATCAAAGAGGTGGAGGTGGATATAGAAGATATGTTGAGCTTGTGAAACCATCCCAAAGCAATAACAATCCAATAAGCCAAAATAAGTGGCATGATACTATAGTTGCAAGAAAAAGCCAAAAAGATCATAAATGGCAACTTTAGTACATGCGATATTGAGGGTGTCATACTATTGAGGGTCGCAAAACGTGCAAAGCAACATGCAAGTGGGCCAATGACCCTCTCATCCTTACTCTTGCCCAATGTCCAAAACAGAAGAATGATGCAAAGTTGGGTAAGAAATTCAAGTCTTCAAAGTAGAGAGATCGGGTGAAAAAATTGATGCTTTCTCATACTCCCCATGCTCTTTGGAGTGAATTGACCTCAAGTTGGAGAGACAGTTCATTGCCTCAAAATGGAAACACAAAGGGTGATGTACCCACCGTCAGGTCGCTATGTTAAATTGTGCGATTAATGGGAGGCACCCCATTGGTATCTATCTTAGTTTAATTTTAAGTATTTACTTATTAGATTAGGTTTAATTTGTATTTTCGACTAATACTCATGCTTTTAGATCGTTGGAGTTAATTTGAATAGGTTTGGAGGCATGAATCTCAAAGAAAATGAAGTTTGGGGCCAAAACCAAATGGGAAAATAACTTGGGAGGAATTTTGAGTGCCCATGCTCGACCACTGAGACTGGTTGAATCACCTAATAGACCCCTGTGTTCGCCTAATCGAACAGTGAGAAACTTGGGAGAAATGGCCTCAAGAGGCGCAAAAGTGAACATCAATTTGCGTAAGCGAAGTCCGTAAAAATGGATCCCTCTCGCTAAAGCAAACTTCACTTAAGAAAAGGGGCACTCGCTTAAGAGAACCACACGTTTTCTCAGAGGTAGCAAAAGCGACCAAATGTCGCTTGAGCGAAGGTACGCAGTTCAGAAGGCAAAGAGGCAGAATTCAAATCGACAAAAGGCTCAAAATAAAATGTACAGCCTCTCATTCTGCCTTTTCAATTGTCCTAAACCAATTCCAAACTCTTGGTCTTCATTGTGAAATCACAATCCGATATGTTTCTCTCACTCTTACTCTCATTAAGTGGTAATAATTTTTGTTAATATTGATTACTTTGTTGAAAGTTGGGGTTTAGTTATTGGGTAGTAACTTCTCTAACTTGGGGGGGTTAAAATGGCTATTATGTTGGCTGAATTCTTTGTCTAAATTGTTTAATGCATGTGTGTGGGCTGATTAAGAAGTATTAGGGGAAATTTGAGTACCCGTAGCTTGTGAATTTGGGAACCATAGCAAAGGATCAATCAAAATGCCAAAATTTTCCCATTGATAGACAGGGTGACTACTTTCGTAAGGGAAAATAGTCATTTTATTGAGTTTTGTTGGCTTGGTGATGCTTTGATATGAGACTGTGAATTGTTTGGTGATATTAGATTTTTTTCAAGGCTTGTGAGTATGACATGAGCACCCCTCCAAAAAGTTTGTAAAAGTGAATGATTTTGTGACAATAGGTTGACTCTTTTTGTGACTCCAAGTTACTAGGTGGTGATTATAAAATGACTTCTTTTTTCTAGACTAGGAAGTGAAATTAAGTTGTCTTGAATAGCTTTCATGTGTGGTGAATCTTTGTGAATAATGTCTTGTGTTCACTTGTGTTAACTAGAACTTTCCCGGTTGGGTTTAAAATTTTGATCTTGATTGAGTTTGATTGGAGAAATGATCTTAGGCTTTCTTTGATTTTTCATGAATTCCACTTAGCCTAAAAATCTCACCCTTGCACTAAATGTTTCCTTAGTTGTCCCCTTTGAGCCCTATCCTTTTATTGGCAACTACTTTACAAGCCTTGAACCTTTTTGAAAAGTAACCTTCTTTTGAACTCTTTCCCTCCTTGAACTTGAAAATCATGGAAATTGAGGCTAAAAGCCTAAGTTTGGGGTGTTATGGGAAAATCATAGATGGATGCTTACCACATGAGGGCTTGATAATAAAGAGTTGAGAATGGAGGAAAATTTCAAAGAAAGAAAGAAAATATTGTGAAAAAAGAAATAAAAAAAGCAAGTAAATGTGAGATCTGAATCCTCCAAAAAGTTGAAAAGGGTTGCTTGTGGGGCATCTTGAATGAAAAATAAGAAAATGATGTGAATTGTGCATTGAGTTGAAAAGTGGAAAAGTTGTTGCATAGTGTTCAAGAAGGGTGTAGACACTTCTACAGAAATGATATCCTAACCATGCCTATGTCTACATTACAAAGATTAACAAAGTTCTTTGAGATCTCCAATCAAATGAAAGTGAGTTGATGTTGACTAAAAATATGGGCAAGCCTATGGTTTCGCATTTGTGTTCATGAGATAAGTTGTTTTGAGCGAGAGTGTCTGTATTGTTGTCACTTGTGTTGTGAATACTTGTGTATTTTTGTGGGACATTTCTTTTCTTGTGAGGGCATGAATGCTAGAATAGATTGGTGAAGTTGATAGATTCCAAAAATGAATCAAAGGAAGTGGTTAGAGTACAAGTGATTGTGAGTCACTTCTTAAGAATCCTTGTTGTCATTTGATCATTTATGAAAGTCTTGAAATTGTGCAAATTGTGCTAGAACTTGAGGGAGTTGCTTGGATTGAAAATCCTTTGTGCGCTTGCTAATTATTAGTACCAATCAAAGCCATGGCCATGATTTTTTTGAATGAAAGAATATTGTGCTTAAATTTAGTGCCTCTTGTATTTTGAATTTTTGTTTTGCTTGAGGAGAAGCAAGATTTTAAGTTGGGGTGTTAATGAGTGGCGAATTTGCACTTATTTAGAGCTCTTTTCTTAAGATTTTGTGGCACTCAAAGTAGAGAAAGAGGATAATTATGCTTTGAATTGTATTATTTCAGGTGTTTTGATGTTGGGAGAGGAAACGTTGATCAAAAGTGGATTCAAAGCTGAAAAAGAGCAAAAATCTGGGAGAAAATAAGCCACATGTATCGCATTTGTGAAGAACTGGTCACTTAAGAGAACCAGTCAACAACTCTATTAAGTGAGGACGTGGTGTTTACTTTTGTGAACTGGGCCAAAAGGGCGTAGGTCGCTTAAGAGAACTGAAGTTCACTTTTGTGAACCTTCTGCCGCTTTTGCAAAGCCTGCTCAAAAAGGGGCGTAATCGGAAATTCTCAAGCTTTGGACCCAAAATTCAAAAAATAGGGTTAGAGTTGGGCATTATTGAGGATCTAAGAATTTTTAGAGAGAGAAAAACACATTAAAAAGTAGATCTCATAATGTTCTTCATTTAGGGGTTGAGACATTAAAGGTGAGTTGCCTCACATTTCAATTGTGGATTTAAAGTTTGTGTTCTAATTTAGTAATATCTTTTGCCTTACTTCATTTCCTTGTTCTTAATTTCTAGAAATGTGGGTGTAATGTTTGTATGAAATTATGGATTTTGTGCTAGAAATAGACAAGGCTACTTGGGTGTTAGATTAATTGCTTTTGTAATTCCTTGTTTTCATGTTAATTTCTTGAAGTAGGTTTAATCTAGTTTTCATGTTTGAATACATAGGTTAAGAGTGCATGCTTAACCTTAGCTTCCGATCTTCGCGAGTTACTTGAAAATAGAGCTCGTTAAGTGGAGAATTAGATTGATAATAACATGTTAACTTTGAATCGTGAATTTGATATCGAAACATGAAATTTTAGGGTTTCATTGTTGGGTGCAAGTCTTTTTTCTAAAAGAGGTCTAAGTTAAGGTGGTGGGTGCGATTGAGAGCGAAATGAGATATTGCAATAAAACGCTTTGAGATCGAAAGATAATTTGCGTAATTAATGATGACCTAGCCTACCCATTAGTGATTGAATGATAGTGCATTGAATTGCAATGGATCGTTGAGTGTTGATTGAATCTCAAGCTTTCCCAATTCCCATACATCCCTTGCTTAATATCGTTATTGCCCCAATTCGTAGTTTAATTAGAAAAATTGCCTTTTATTTGATATTTTTGTATCTTGTATGTCTAGGTTCAAGCTAGTATCTAGTTAGCCTTTAGCTTTTCAATTGCCATTATATTGTTCCTTAACAGATTCGACCTCGACTCTTAGTTGGGTATTTTTATTGACACGACCGCTCACTCTTTTAATTAGTTTTGAAGGATGATTTGAGGGTTATCATGCATCATTGAGTGTTGATTGAATTTTAAATTTCCCAATTCTTATAAATCCTTGTTTGATATAGTCTTTGCCCAAAACCATCATTTGGTTACCTTCTACTCTTAATTTGATAACCTTGTATCTTGTGTGTTTAGATCCAAACTTGCAACAATTCATTCTTTATCATTTTAATTGACGATAAATTGTTCTCTGTGGGGTTTGACCCCTACTTTTAGTTGGGTATTTTTATTGACGACAATGGCTTATTCTTCGAACTTGTTTGAAGGAAATTGTAGAGCTATCACTTTTGCGAGTGCCCCTCAACATAAGTGATGTTCGATTTTGCGAGAGGGTGCCACTTTTGTAGACTTCATTTGAGCGAACTTCATTTCATTTTGTGACATTAGAGCCTCTTTCAATAGGTTGCTCACTGTCCATTTCAGCAAACTCAGGGTCTATTGGGTGATCTGCCCAGTCTCATTGACCGAGCTTGGGCGCCCAAAAAGTTTCCCAAGTCATATTTTGAAGGGGTTTAACCCTAAACTTTATATCCTTCAAGATACGTGCCTTCAACAAACCTGTTCAAATTAACTCCAAACACTCTAAAATCATGAGGATTAGTTAAAGACAAAAATCAAATCTAATCAACAATTCAAAACTCAAAATTAAATTTTTTTTATCTGGATTCCTTCCCATCAAGTGCATAATTTAACGTCACGGCGCAATGCTAGGTACATCACCCTTTGTGTTTCCACTTCGAGGCAATGAACCTTATCCCCAACTTTAGATAATTTTCACTCTGAAGAGGATGGGGACTGCAAAAGAGCGTCAAGATTTTTGTTCGATCTCTCCACTTTGAAGACTTGAATTTCTTACCCACTTTGCATCATTCTTCTATTTTGGATCCTTGGGCAAGATTGAAAGTCAGAGAGTCATTGTGGCACTTGAGCACTGATTTTCATGATTGTTGGCCCTTAATTGAGTTGCACTCTCGATTCCTCTTGAGCTTTTAAAGTTGCCATGAATGATCATCTTTGTTTGTTCTAGAATCTTTAGTATCATCTCATTTATTCCGGCTTCTTGGATTTTTATTGGTTTGGATGGGTTGAAAAGGCCCAAGATATCCTCAATGTCCACCATAACCTAGTTTGTTTCATATTTGCTTCCAACCTTTCAATCTTAAACTCAAGTCGTACTATCTGATATAAACTAGCTAGGTACAAGTTGTGAGACTCCTCTTTGCTCTTTTCGGCCATTGGATTAGAAGTAGCATCTTCCTCCGTTTTTGTTCTCATTATGGCTTTAAGACTTGTGAGTACAAACTTGAATTTTACCATCTCATGGCACCGATTAAGATGTATGTTGCGAAGCTTTTCCTTGTTTTGGGATAGTTGGTGTAGGGTCTTTTCACCCCAATTCAGCTTTTCTTCCACAACCCTAAGCCTATATTGACTCATCACACTCATTTAGTCACATTTTCATGGATCGATATAGGGTATGTTAGCCCCAAACATTTCACAAAAAGACATATAAGCAAAGAAAGAAAGGAAGTAAAGACAACTATTAACAACCTAGATAGAAACAAGTAACCTAGAAATTCTAAATCAATTCAATACGCCTAACTATTCCCCGGCAGCGGCGCCATTTTTTATGACGCTCAAATTACCCTTAGAACAAGTGAAAAGAGTAAATAGACGTAGTCAATAAGAATACCCTACAAAGAGTTGGGGTCGAATCCCTCAGAGAATAATTTGTCGGCAATTGAAGAAAAATAATGAATAGTTACGAGTTTTAATCTATACATCCAATGTACAATATTATCAAATAAAGAGTGATTTTAGTAACAAAACTATAGATTTGGGCCAAGACAATATCAAGCCAGTGATATACAAGAATTGGGAATTTGGAATTCAATCCATACTCAATGGTCCATTGCAATTCAACAGAGGCCAATTCAATAAGATAGGCTAGATCATCATTAGTCAACACTAATCTTTTTTCTGTCTTAAAGTGTTCTATCATGAAATCTCTTTTCGGTCTGAATCGTGCTCAACAACCAAGCAATCCAAGAACTTTATCTAAACCCCTACTTCTAGGAAGTTTAGCATTTAACAAAGTAGACTTAAATTATCTCCTTTCGGTCTCAAATTTAGGACTCAAAGCCAAGTATTATAATTAATCTAATGCTTTACTTCAACAATTCTATTTCGAGCAACCCACAAAGATCGGAAGCTAGATCTGAGCGTGCACTCTCAAATCATAAATTCAAACATGATAATTAGATTAAACTCATTTCATGAAACTAAGCATGGAATCAAGGAATCATAAAAGCAATAGAATGATAAATCAAATACCCAAATAGCTTTGTGTATCTAGCACAAAGCCCCAATTTCCTATACATAATTTCACTCACAATTCAAGCAATGTAAAGCAAGAAAAGAAGAAGGTAATAAGAGATTTTACTATTAAACACACAATCTTCAAACCCAAATGTAAATTGTGAGACAACTTGCCTTCAAAGACTCAACCCAAAATTATGAACAATACAAATTAGGGTTCTTCCCTAGTCTCGGCTAAAAGATGAACTTCTATTCCCTGAACTCTTAGGTGGATGATGAATCTTTCAGGCTTCTTTTCGGCCCTATATGAGAATTTGTGTCCAAAGCCTGAGAAATTCCATGTTTTCCCTCTTCTAGGTAGGCGGGCTCTACCAAAGCGGCTGGGAGTTCACAAAAGCGACGATTATTTTGCATAAGAGAATCCTACATTTTGTGGAGAGTTCGCAAAAGCGACTTTTGCACGATTGCTTCAGCGGTCTGTCTACATTAATTGACCATTAACTTAAGCGAACCTACTGTCACATGAGTGACATCAGAGAACAAATTTCCTACCACGTTAAACTTGTTTTCCAATCTTTTCCTTCACGTTTCTTCCCAACAACAAACACATGAAATCAACACAGCTCAACGGATAATTAGCCTCTTTCTCTATTTGAGTGTCACAAAATCCTAAGAAAAAAGCCTCAAATGAGTGGAAATTCACCCATCATCAAAAGGTTCAAATACTTGGAGCTCCTTAGGCTAGAGATGCCATACATGCAACTCTTCACTATCAGCTAGCTTGGAGAGTTCAAAACCATGCCATGGACCTATCTCTTCCAGGTAGCAAAGATGCCACGAATGGAACCACTTTGTCACCCAGATTCCGTGGAATATATCTAGAGAAGAACATGTCAAAGTTCTCCCTAATTCATGGGTCACAAAATATGAGAAGTAGTGGTTCCATCTTCTACATCTCTTACCCAATAAGCGTAGCTTCACCACGCTAGACGATGACATATTCACTAAGTACTCCATCTTCTTTCACCACAAATGTAAAACCAAATAGTCCTACCTATCCGCATGTAGCAATATCATATTGATCTTCAAGAGGATAAGAACTTAGAGACCGTATCTTGGCTTATAAGTGGTTTCAAGAGTGTACATGATTGGATATGAAAATTATATCATGACGAACATGGTAGATAATGGTTCACTTGCCCACTTACAGGGCACACTCCATGGAACATAGACTGACTGCAATGGATGCCAAGAAGGTGACTTTGATGATGATGCTACCCGCAAATGGGGAAAAAGGAGCAAACTCTGAAAGGAAATTCCAAAAGAGATATTACGACAGAGACCCGTCTATTTTTTTCTAAGTCATCCTGGAAAATATGAATTCCATGTTTTATATGAACCACAAAGTAAGTCAGATTTACCCACTCCAAATGGCACTCTCAAAGACGAGCCTTCCCTTCCATTATTCATGATATCCCCTATCAGATCCAGTCACACATATGATTTCCCCTCATATTCCATATTCAAAAAGGATAACCTGGGCCATGTTCAAAAAATACCACAAAAGAAAGTTATCTTATAATCGAGAGTAGCTAGGCATGCAGGCAACATAAAGGCAAAATTTAACTAGCAATCCAAAGATATCATAGGCCAAAACAAAATGTTGTCAATTAAGAAAAATTTTATAAAAAGTTCTTCTACAAAAAGCAAGGTAACTACGAGGGAGAATAAATTGATAGATATGTCTGCCCAACATACATAACTTATCAAAGCACTAGCACAACGACTGCAACTCTTCCGACTTGATAAGTGCCCTCCAGGAACATTGATGTGAGGCCAAAAATACATATTTTTAATCATTATTTACCTCATATTTAGTATTTATATTTATCCTTTTTAGCATGGATTTTATGGATTGTGCTTAATTGTATATTTTATTTGTAGGATTAAATTGGTATGAAGATGAAGAAGTTTGGAGCTAAAAAAAACTAAAGATAGGATGTTGAAGAAAGAAATCAAGCAAGCAGCTTAATGGATTAAATTGAATATTATATTATTTTTATATTAATTCCCTCGTTTGCAAAAGATAAATAAGAATACATTGTGAAGGTGTGACACGTGGCAGCAAGAAGAAGAAACGCACGATTGAAGCTTAGGCGTTGCACTGTTCACGCATAAACCCAATATCTTTTGGTTTTGGATTCCCAATTTTTTGGACTCAATTATTTTACATAGGGTTTTCTACCTCTATAAATAGTTCATAGAAATAATTGTTGGGGAATACTAGGAGAGACTTTGTAGAGAAAAGTTATACTTTACAGGATTCTTTTCTTAGGCATTAGTAGCTAAAGACCCTTATTCTAGAGTTGTGGCTACGAAATGATTGTATATTATTAATTTTGATGGATTGATATTGGTTATCGTTTGGATTACTCTTTTGTTCTTAATTTAGTATTTCCTGATTGGCCGCCACTGAAATAAACATATTGTCCGAATTGAACTCGAGAGAGGAATAAAAGGATAGAACGTGGGAAAAAAGGAGCATGATCTTCTCAAGTAGGGTTGATTTGTATATAGGATAGGGATATACCTAGACACCTTACTTGGTTAATAGACATAATAAAAACATAATATTCGATAATTGGTTCAGTGTATCCCCACTCAACGATGTAGTTAAACTTTTAGTTACGGTAGGCAATTAGAGGTCTCCAAACACTTGAAGCCTAGAGCAAGAGAAAGGTTAGCTGAGAAGCAGTTGGTGATCCGCCTATTGTGATCGGCGATCCCGATTAATGTCGCCCAATGGGTCACGCATTGAACTTTGGGCCAAATTTTTGGGAAATTATAAATCGCCCAAAGAGGAGTTCGGAAAGGAGTTCAAAAAATCTAAAATTTGGAACAATAGATAAAGAGAGAAATACTTTACCTTGTGAAGAACACTTTCTAGTTTTTGGGGTTTTTCAACTTTATTCATGAAATTAATAAATTGAAGTTGAATTCAAAGTGATTTTTCTTGTAATAACTCAATTTCATGTTATCCATGACTGTTTTCATGAAAGATATAATTTATTTTCTATTTGTGATGAGTGGCTAAAATCCTAAGATCTAGGAGTGTAATTATGGGGTTGGGTGTTGATTTAATATAGTGGGTATTATGTTTTGCTCTATTTTGTTGATGTTCATACTTGTATTTGGGCAAATTAGCATGGATTTAACTTATGAGTTAATGTTGCAAACTTAATTCCTACTTCCGATCTCTGATTGATGCACGAAAGAGATTTATTGGAGTGGTTAGTTACTCTAATACTTGTAATTTAGATTTGATGTCTGTAACTTGCTTGAAAATAAAGGTTATGGCTCGGATCTATTTTCCCTACAACATCGAAAGATATAATAGTGTAAGGTATTGGATTGTTTAGTATAGCACATAGATGAGACCGAAAGAAGATTCTATGAAATGATTTTATGAGATCGTAAGGAGATTATAGTCATTGAAATGACCTAGCCTATCCATGAATGTTCATTACTACAGACAAAAACAATTGTACCGCCCCGAACTAGGCGAGGCGTGACTGGCACTCGATACCTTATGCAATCGACTTAGCCACTGAAACATACCAACTAACTCAATTGTGGGCCTAGAAGGTCGGGCAGCAGAACATATAAAACATTAAACCTAGACCATTAGGGTAATACCCTGAATAACAACAACTCATATAGACAAAGGTAGACAAACCAAAAATAATAATGTACTAGTTGGTCGATGAGGCCGCAATTAAGTGCATACACACATACATACATCTCTATACATTCCAATCCTATGTGGCTGGAAACTGGAAGTTGTAAGCTACAGAAAGAAACCCAGAATATTGTGTCCACAATAGCCTCTATGAGTGTCATAAGCACTGGTCGAGACAAGGCCCCGACTATACCCAACTGTACAACAAAAGTAAACATCCTATGAAAGCTCCAAGAAGAGGTGAAGCTTACCAACTCACAGTTGAACCCTGAATCCTAGTGGAGGGGTCAATTAGAATCCCTACCTGGACCTACACAAACGAAACAAAAATGCAGCGTCCCAGGCAATGGGACGTCAGTACGGATAAAAATGTACTGGTATGCAAGGCGGAAAATAGAATCATAAATAGTTGTTATAAAAAGGGTAATAAAGATACCTCCTACAACTGAAACTCTGATAGCCTACATGGCAGACATCCAACCTTATATAAATTAAATATGCATGGTATGCTCGCATAATCGTATGTCTTGAATCCATATATATATAGATGCAAATGCATGTCATACCCAACCAAGTGCTAACAATGGTGGTGCCTTCCGGTAGCGAATCGGCATCATATTCGCCAACATGTGGCTATCTGTATCTCATACGTATAAATATAGGCAATACGCCCCATACCTTTCGATTTTAGCTCAAGAGTAGAATGCATAGCATGTAATGTCATGAATTTGTAATGCATTTGTGTTACCTGAATCATGTTGCCAATGTTGGCCTATTGGTACTCTTGTCCTCATGATCTCATAATCACTTTCGTATCACATGTAAATGTCTTGTAGAACCTTATATACTTGTAGATTAAACTTGAAGACTTAAGTAAGATTTAGATAGGTAATTTAAAACCTGAGGATGTTCATAAAGAGCTTAAAGTTCTTCACTTAGTATCTATATATGTTTCCTTAGTAATTTGTAGAAAAACACGTCCTTTAGTAGTTTAAACATACAATTTACATTTAAGAATTTTGGAGAACAACGTATTATTTTAAAGTTTTTCAAAAATATAAATTAGCGAGAAAGGACGAATGATTACAAATCATATTGTTCATCCCTAAACTTTTTAAGTTACTACACCTAAAGAGGAATAAGAATTTGTACACATGGACCTATAGTCAAGAGAATCAACAAAATGACATAAAGATGTCGAATACCCTATCTAACCAAACGAGTGGAATAGCAACATAATGGAGTCACAAAAATACGCCAGCGCTATCTCAATGCCTTTTACACAAGGTCTTTCCAGAAATAGAGTAGTAAAACAATATTTGACGATTTAGGATTCCAAATATCGTGCTAATTAATGTGGATTGTAACCCTTCCTTAGAGTATGTAATCTACATGATATCATGTCACATAACCATTACAGACAGAATATTAACACGTCAGGGTCAAAGTAGCAATTTAGAGATTACTAGCAGAGTGATCAGCTCGCCGGACCCTTTCTAAATATATGCTTCATTACATTTTCTTCTCCAAAATAGAACCCACAATTAATGACATAACATACATTTTTGTAGCAACTATTAACAAGTGGAGGCCTACGCAATAGTCAACAACAACCAAATAGAGTATGCCTGCACAACAATAAAAACTCATGCGTATCGCCACACCCCTCTTTTCCAACCCCAAAATAACCACAACCAAAACCCAATCACAAGTCTTCAAACCATTAAAGATAGAAAAATATATGTCATACAGTCCTATAATTGTTCAATATAGCCATAATAACTCGAACTCACCGCTTTCGATCACCATCTTGCGAGTTCGTCCAATAATTACATTTGGAATCATGTCTTTCTCTTCATAAGCAATAAAAGGTTAAAAGGGCAGAACCTCAACTTAAATTTGATAGAGCTTATAGTATTTTAGCATGTCTTGTCAATAACAAACAGTCTCCTTAAACACACGACATTGAAACAAGAAGAAACAATTGGAAAATCACAATGCAATAACATAACCAAAGTTACACTAATTTATCTTACAATTAAATACCCATCTATACTTCTTCTTCTCTTCCAGACTCATATCAACAAGAACCACACACATACAAAGCATTTCCAAAAATTCCAGCAACAACAACATCAGAAAATACTTCAAAACAGCCCAACATCACATTACTATCCAAATATGATTTTTCCAGCTGTTTATTCATGTTCTTGCTTATATAGCGTAGTTATAACTGTGAATCACTCAAAAAAAAAGTGTGAGAGTTATTACCTCCAAACAACCGCAATACCACCTAAAGCGAGACTCCTTTACCATGAAGAATCGTTCAAATCACAACCAACAAGGAGGAAAGAAGTAACACAATCTCTATTAACGTTCCGAGGGTGAAACCACGTTGAAATGCTATAGATCTTTTCTTGGCTGATAGGGTAACCTTTAGAGAGGATTTAGGACAGTTTTATTCATATTTGGTCGAAACAAATGAGATAAAACGAAGGGAAATCATATCTTATAAAGCTAAACCAACATAGGGGATAGGGGCCCACCTTCACGGGCCTGCTTGTAAAGTCTCACTAAAATTTGAATATATCTCAATTCTGAAGTCGTATGGACAAATGGTTTAGTGCGTTGGAAAGTAGACTCGTATACCTTCGATTTAGTAAATTGGGGTTATTCTAAAGCTTTATAGATTGGGAGAAAAGCTCTGAGACATTTAAACCAAATTTCAGAAAGTTTATCAAAGAACTTACTCTAACTTTAGCCGACTTTTTATTTCCCAACTTGCTTGACTTCAAAACTTAACTTACGATCATTGGGCTACTATATCACCTTATAAAACATCCTTCTTAGCATATAAGACATTCTTTGTCCTATCCCAAAGATACTGGATAACTTGAACCTTCCGAACGGGTGGGGTGTTAGAAGAGACATTCTTTAACGCGAACTTGTTTAAAGGCATCCTTGACCCATAATGTTAGTCTAATTCTTTAAATTTTTTACCTCCCCTTTGCAACCTTATTCTCCTGAAATGATACACCAAGTCATATAAGTCTCATACACTCGTGCAATGATACACATATTATGCGAAAGAACCACGGGGTCTCACATTCTCCCCTCCTTAAGTGCATTCCTCCGCGAATGGATTTGAACAATCCCTTGGTTATATTCTTTGCTGCCACAGTGCTATTTTCAAGGCTATATCTAGTAAGTCCACAAATCTTAAATCTAATTACAAGGCTTCGTATATCTAGCTCGCGACAAGCCATATAAACAGCATTTTTGAGGTATTTAAAATCCAATTAAGTTTGTGTACAAGAATAATTGTCAAATATTGAAACACAACTCAGCTTAAGTCGTCAATTGTTGGGGGTACTTCTTTCTTATTTCCTCCTCGTCTTCTCAAGTTATTTCCTCAACGTTGTTATTCCGCCGTAACACTTTCACAGAAACCACTTCTTTAGTCCAAATTTTTCTTACCTACCAATCCAACCTAGCCACTAATCCCTCAGCATACGAAAAGTACTCAGAGACACAAATATACTCAACGGGCCTAATTTGTGAAGCATTTCCAATGCACTTCTACAACATATATACGTGGCACACTAGATGGACCACTTTCAATTCTGAATTCATATCAAGCTCGTATGCCACCCTGCCAATCCTCCAAATAATCTTATATGGCCTTACATACCTTGGGCTCGACTTAACTCTGCTTCTTGTTCTTGACGAATCACATGATACCCTTCCTAGGAAATACTTTCTAGAAAACACAATCTTTTACATCAAACTCTAAGTCTCGCAATCAAACCTAGGAACTGATATCTATCAGTCTTCTCTCGATAGTCGACATTGGCATAACAAGGATTCCACCAATCCATGCCCATATCAATAACAAAGTCGAGCATCTCTAGCTCTATCACGTCTACAAATTTCTGATGACTAACAATCTTTACTATAAAGCCTCGATAAATCCTATTGAGCATAAAAGAAACACAAAGCTCGATTTAATTAGATTTCATACGTACTTACAACTCAGCTCTATAGCACGGTCTATAAATTGAAAGAAAAGTAACCAATCCTAAATACCCTATAGACTTTTGATTATAAGTGTGATGCACAACACACCCATAAAAATAATATAAAAGATACGGCTTGTGGACTCCCTGGGATACGACTTACTCTGATACCAAGTTTGTCACGCCCTGAACTAGGGGAGGTGTGATTGGCACTCGATACCTTATGCATTTGAGTTAGCCACTAAAACATACCAACTAACTCAATTGTGGGCCTAGAAGGTCGGGCATCATAACATCTAAAATATTAAGCTTGGACCATTAGGGTCATAACCTGAATAACAATAACTCATATAGACAAAGGTAGACAAGCCAAAAATAATAAATTACTACCTGGCCGATGAGGCCGCAATTGAGGACATACACACATACATATATATCTATACATGCCAAGCCTATGTGGCTGGAAACTGGAAGTTGCAGAAAGAAACCCAAAACACAGTGTCCAGAATAGCCTCTATGAGTATTATAAGCACTGGTCGAGACAAGACCCCGACTATACCCAAATTGTACAACAAAAGTAAACATCCTATGAAAGCTCCAGGAAGAGATGGATCTTACCAACTCACAGTTGAACCTTGAATCCTAGTGGAGGGGTCAATTAGAATCCCTATCTGGACATGCACGCACAAAACAAAAATGCAGCGTCCCCAGGCAATGGAATGTCAGTACGGATCAAAATGTACTAGTATGTAAGGCGAAAAATAGAATCATAACTAGTTGATATAAAAAGGGTAAAAAAGATACCACCTGAAATAAAAACTTTGATAGCCTCTATGGCTGACAGCCAACCTTATATAAATTAAATATGCATGGGATGCTCACATAATCGTATGTCATGAATCCATATATATAGATGCAAATGCATGTCATACCCAACCAAGTGCTAGCAATGGTGGTGCCTTCCGGTAGTGAACCGGCACCATATTCACCAACTTGTGGCCATCTATATCTAATACGTATGAATATAGAAAATAGGCCCCATATTTTCCGATTATAGTTCGGGAGTAGAATGCATATAATGTCATGGATTTGTAATGCATTTGTGTTACCTGAATCATGTTGCCAATCTTGGCCCGTTGGTATTCTTGTCCTCATGATCTCGAAATCACTTTCGTATCACATGTAAATGTCTCGTAGAACCTTATAGACATGTAGATTAAACTGAACATGTAACTAAGATTTAGAAACGTAACTTAAACCTGAGGATGTTCATAAAGAGTTTAAAGCTCTTCACTTAGTGCATATATATATATATATATATGTTTCCTTAGTAGTTTGTAGAAAAACACGTCCTTTAGTAGTTTAAACATATGATTTACATTTAAGAGTTTTGGAGATCAACGTATTATTTTAAAGTTTTACAAAAATATAAACTAGCAAGAAAGGAGGACTGATTTCAAAATCATATTGTTCATCCCTAATCTTTTTAAGTTACTACACCTTAAGAAGAATAAGAATTTTTACCAAGGACCTATAGTCAAGAGATTCAACAAAATGACATAAAGACGCCAAATACCCTATCTAACTGAACGAGTGGAATAGCAACAAAATGGAGTCTATAAAAATACGCCAGCTGCAATCTCAATGCCTTTCACAAAAGGTATTTCCAGCAATAGAGTAGTAAACAATATTTGATGATTTAGGATTCCAAAATTCATGCCCGAAGGAAGTAAAGTGCTTAGCCTTAACATGCCTCAATTCTGAGTCTTGCACTATTAATGTGGATTGTACCCCTTCCTTAAATTATGTAATCTACATGATATCATGTCACACAACCATTACAGATAGAATATTAACACGTCAGGGTTAAAGTAGCAATTTAGAGATTACTAGCAGAGTGATCAGCTCGCCGGACCCTTTTTAAATGTATGCTTCATTACATTTTCTTCTCCAAATTATAACCCCAAATTAATGACATAACATACATTTTTGCAGCATCTATTAACAAGTGGATGCCTATGCAATAGTCAACAACAACCAAATAGAGTATACCTGCACAACAATAAAAACTCGCGCATATCGCCACACCCCTCTTTTCCAACCTCAAAGTAACCACAACCAATACCCTACCACGTGTCTTCAAACCATTAAAGACAGAAAAAATATATGTAATACAGTCATATAATTGTTCAATATAACCATAATAACTCGAACTCACCACTTCCAATCACCATCATGTGAGTTCATCCAATAATTACATTTGGAATCATGTCTTTAACTTCATAAGCAATAAGAGGTTAAAAGGGCAGAACCTTAACTTAAACTTGATGGATCTTATAGTACTTTAGCATGTCTTGTCAATAACAAACAGACTCCTTAAACACACGACGTTGAACCAAGAAGAAACAATTTGAAAATTGTAATACAATAACAGAATCAACGTTACACCAATTTATCTTACAATTAAATACCCATCTATACTTCCTCTTCTCTTCCAGACTCATATCAACAAGAACCACACACATACAAAGCATTTCCAAAAATTCCAGCAACAACACCATTAGAAAATACTTCAAAACACCCTAACATCACGTAACTATCCAAATACAATTTTTCTTGCCATTTATTCGTGTTCTTGTTTGTATAGCGTAGCTATAACTTTGAATTACTCAAAAAAATGAAGTTTGAGAATTATTACCTCCAAACAATACCAATACCACCTAAACACGAGACTTTTTCACCATGAAGAATCCTTCAAATCACAACCAAAAAGGAGGAAAGAACTAACATAATCTCTATAAATGTTCCGAGGGTGAAACCACATTGAAATGTTGTAGATCTTTGCTTGGCTGATAGGGTAACCTTTAGAGAGGATTTAGGACAGTTTTAATCTTATTTGGTCGAAAAGTGAGATAAAACGAAGTGAAATCATATCTTATAAAGCTAAACTGACATAGGGGCTAGGGGCCCACCTTCACGTGCCTACTCGTGCAGTCTCACTAAAATCTGAATATCTCTCAATTTTGAAGTCGTATGGACAAATGGTTTAGTGTGTTAGAATTTAGACTTGTATACCTTCGATTTGGTATATTGGGGTTATTCTAAAGCTTTATAGATTAGGAGAAAAGCTCTGAGACATTTGACCAAAATTTCAGAAAGTTTATCAAAGAACTTACTCTAACTTTTGCCGACTTCTTATTTCCCAACTTGCTTGACTTCAAAACTTAACTTACGATCATTGGGCGACTATATCACCTTATAAAACATCTCTCTGAGCATATAAGACACTCTTTGTCATACCCCAAAGGTACTGGATAACTTGAACCTTCCGAACGGGCGGGGTGTTGGAAGAGACATTCTTTAATGTGAACATGTTTAAGGGCATCCTTGACCCATAACGTTAGTCTAATTCTTTGATTTTTTTTACCTCCCCTTCGCAACCTTATTCTCCTAAAATGATACACCAAGTCATATAAGCCTCATACACTCATGCAATGATATGCATATTATGCGAAAGAACCACGGGGTCTCACAATAATCACCCTACGTAACATCGATTTTAATCCCCGTACCTCTAGATTACTTGTTACTTATCTGAATTTCTGAAATGTTAGCTTAATTGTTAGTTTTCTTAACTAAATCCCTCTATTAAATTTTGTGGAATTATCCACCCACTTGTTTATTACCACAAATGAACGAATGTAAATTCCAAATTTCCTAATAGAATCCCTAGCCCTGTATTATTTTCTATGGGATTCGACCCCGTCTCTTGGTTGATATTTTTATTGATAAACAACCACTTACTCTTTAATTGATTTTGAAGAGTAGTTTAAGCGTTATCAAAAATGGCGTCAGTGTCGGGGAATGATGGCTAGAAATTTCATTTGAGAAATTCGCTTGCGAATTTGCTTAGTTGTAGTAGATTGTTGTTTGGTGTTGTGGTCTGCTGCTTTGCAGGTATCAAAGCATGAGTGACAACGATAGTCACTATGAGAAGAATAATAACATCAGTGATTTGAATGAAATGCATGTGAATATATGTCAAACGCACTCGACGATGTTAGTCGTGACCGCTGAACGTTCCTAGTATGAAAAGGCCAAAGGTCTTTTCATTTTCAAAAAGAAAACTCTTTGCCCAAGTCTCAGATCCTTTCCTCCCTTTCATTCTCAATATCATATTGTAGTGTGTGAGTGACCTTTTTGTGATTATTGAGTGTGTGGATTGCATTATCTTGCTAGATCAGTCAATACCCTAACCTTGCACGTTTTCACATTTTGCTTCTATTTGAAGTTGGTATTTGATATCTATCGTTTTGTTTGAGCTTAAAATGTGTTTTATGTATGGGCATTTGGCCATGCGATGCATGTTGTTCGTTGATTTTATTTATCTATGCTAAAATGATTATATTGACGTGTGCCCATGAGTTGATTGCTTATGTTTGTGTCGAGAAATTGCGAAACTTGAATGTGTTGGTTACTTGCTAAAATGGGCTGGTAAATATTGTTGGGTCTTGGTTGAATTTGATTTGGGTGAAGTTTTATTAGCCTAGTGAGAAAGATGAACATGTTGACCATCTTATAAGTGGTAGATTTGCACTCATTTGAGGTCTATTTAGCTCAATAATTAGCATACTCAATGCCTAATTTTGTCCTATTCTGATAAAATGTTGATGCTATGTAGCTATGAAGGAAAATGAACAAGGCAATAGTTGATGTTTGAAAGAATGGCCAGAAATGCAAAAACAAAGTGTAAACTATACATTGTCGATCGCCTAACAAGAAGGGAGGATCGCAAATTGAGCACGACCTCATCCAAAATTACAGTGCATAGAACCTGTGTCTAACATATCAAGTTGGAAAACTCTATTGAAAAATGGCGATGTGTCGAATGAGAAAAGTGACCTTGCAGAACATTACCTAAAATGACAGTGTAAAAGAAAAGATTGATTGCTCGAAAGGCGAACCAAGGTGGTACTCAGTGATTCACCGACTATGAAAGGCTGACTCATACGAGTTCACCAACTGAGGTTCAAACACCTGAAGCCTAGAGCATGAAAAGGTGAGCTAAGGAGAAAGAGGCGATTTGTTGAACGAGTTCGGTGAGCCCGACTAATATCGTTGAATAAGACGTGCATTGGGTTTTGGGGCAAATTTTGGGAAACTATAAATAGTCCAAAGGAAAGAGAATTATATACCAAGTTATTTATTAAAAAAAATAGTTCTGAAATAGAGTTTTGACACAGAACACTTGACCCTTTTGACGACCACTTTCTAGCTTTTGGGGTTTTTCAACTTTGCCCTTGAATTTGATAAATTGAAGTTGAATCCAAAGTGGATTTACTTGTAATTTCTTAATTTCATGATACCCATGGTTGTTTCCATAAAAAGTACACTTTCTTTACTTTTTGTGATGGGCAGCTAAAACCCCAAGATCTAGGGGTAAAATTATATGGGTTGTGTGTTGATTTAATGTAGTGGATATTGTGTTATGCTCTGTTTTCCTGCTATTCATACATGAATTTGGGCTAATTAGCATGGGAATAATTTATGGGTTAAGGTTGCAAACTTAATTTCTACTTCCGATCATTGGTTGATGCTTCAAAGAGATTGATTGGAACGGGTAATTACTCCAATAATAGAAATTTAGGTTTTATGTCTATAACTTGCTTGAAAATAGAGTTTATGGATCAAATCTATTTTGCCGTATTTTATAAAGAGAGAATAGAATAAGGTTTTCGGTTGTTTAGTTTGGCATTTAGATAAGACCTAAAGGAGATTCTATGCATAGATGCTTTGAGATCAAAAGATGATTAGCGTCTATAGAGTGGCACAATTACCCCTATGTGACATCAATCTCCAATCCATGCACCCCTAGATTGCTTGTTATTTCTTGAATTCTCCGATATTTTAGTTCAATTTCTATAATTGATAACCAAAAATTTTTATTAAATTTGTGGAATCATCCACCCACTTGTTCTTATTATTACAAATGAGCGATCTTAAAATCCAAATTTCTTGATAGGAATTCTCTACAATATACTATTCTCTATGGATTCAACCCTGACTTTTCGTTGGGGTTTATTTTATTGACTACAACTGTTATCCCTTTTAATTGGTTTTTAGAAGGACATTTGAGCATTATCACTATCACCGAGTGAGAAAGGTGAACATGTTGACCATCACTGAAGGTGACAATACAAGGAGAAAAGTTAAAGACTTGAAGACAAACAATGTGGTACTTTGTGATTTGCTGAGTTTGAAAGACAAACTCCAATGAGCTCGTCAATTGAGGTTCAAACACTTGAAGCCCAGAGAAAGATAAAGGTGAGCGGAGGAGAAGTTGGCGTGTAACACCCCGTAACTAGAAAGAACTAGATTAGAAAGAGTCATTTTTGGAAAGAATGAAAATCTGGAAAATTTGGTTAAGTAATGTTAAGTTTGAGTTTTGGGCCAACTTCAAACGACCATATATCCTACCTTAGGATGAATTAGATGTGCTTAGAGATACCGTAGGAAATATCTTGGAATTATATTTCCAACGCCGCCAAGTTTACGCGATTTCGAGTTGGTATGAGTGAGATATCCCTATTTGAAGTTGGGATGTTCAAATAAGGAAAGTTTAAACCGGATTTTGAAAGGGTATTTTAGTCTTTTTCTTACCCAATTATTTTAATTCGTTTTAAGGAGTTTATTTGGGGTATAATCAGAATTATATCATTTTAGAAAAGTTGAAGTTCACGCTAGGGCTTGGAGAAAAGAGAAAAGAGGAGAAAGGAGAAAGAAAAGTCAAAGATTCGTCAAGAACATTCAAGTTTGGTTGTGGATTTCGCCAAGGATTCAATCCTACAAGGTATGTGAGATCACATAGCATTGAGTTATTTCACCCATGCGCCAATCATGATTTATTTCAGCGAATTTATGTTCTTGAAGGTTTTAAAAATTAAGTTCTTGATGGGTTTTGTTCAAGTTCTATTGAGTTCTTGATTCGTTGAAATTGTTGAGGAGTTGTTGATCCAAATTCGTGGTTTTAGGTATGAATTCGAATAGAATCTTTCATATATTGATGGTATAGTTGATTCTAAATGTTTGGGGAAAGAACTAAGTTGAAATAGGGGGTTTAGAGAGGAAAAACAAAGGAGAAAAGTCAGAGTGCACCTGGGCAGGGGCCTGGGGCGCCGCCCCTCTCTAAGCGCCAAGAAGGGGCCGCTCAAGTTTTGACTCTGGGATGACGCGCCAGCCAGAGCGCCCCACCCCAGCCTCTGAAGTTTTAAGGCTAGCACCCCACGCCTCTCAAAGCGCCAGGGATGCTAGTTCTTCCTATTCTTCCCCTATCTTTCCGCACTAGTTCCTTAGCAACGTACCTATGTTTTCTAGTTGATTTCAACACTCTAAGGTACGTCTAAACATCATGAAATCATCCATAAACATGAGATCATGAACCTTGAATCTATAATCCAATTCAAGGAAAGTTAAGATCAAAGTCAAGAGAAGTAAGAGTCAAGTCAAGAAAAGTTTTAAGAGTTTTCCAAAAGTATTTCCCAAATGTTTTAACTTTGTTTCAAGACTTAAAGTTCAACTTAAGTAAAGAGTAAGGAGTAAAGATTGAAGTTCATTTCTTCCAAAGTATATGGGGACTATGTATTCCCAAAGAGTTTAAAATATTTTCACATTTAAACAAGTAAGGAAACCTTGATTTCCAAAGAACCTTTGAGCTAGTTTTCAGAAAAGAGTAAACGGTTTCACAATTAAGCAAGAGAGGAAACTTTGAGCTAAGTTTTGAGCAATTATCCTAAATCACAGAAAGAAGTATATTTTTAAACATAAGAGATAGTATCATATTTTTGGAGTAGTATCACTGATATGGGGGAGAGTTCAGACAATTCCCAACCCCCATAAACCATGTAGCCATCATGGGTAGAAAAGGGTCATACTTTTTAGATGACTCCTTAGTATTTTTTAGCATAGACTAGGGGATCCACTTAGTAGTCAGGTTCTATACCATCGGCAAGGTATAGGACGGCCCTGGCAGAGTGAGGCAAAACAATGTAACATTACAATAGCTTTGACATGATGGTTGTCGGTTAGAGAAACTCCCATAGAAGTATTTGTATTCTTATATACACAGTTTAATTGTATTTTTACATACATTTCAGAGTTATATTGTATATTTGCATACACATAGAGTATTACTGTATTTCCAATACACAGAGTTGACATCCATGTTCTACAAAGTTTTTATTTATATTGCACTTGTTTTATGCTTCTTTATATTGAAATGAGTTCAGTTAAGTTGAGTTGAGCCAAGTAAGTTCTTCAGTTCCTTTCAAGCTTAGGTCTTGTTTTAGAATTCCCCTCGCATACTCTTGCATTCAAAGTACTGATGCCATTTGACCTGCATCTTTTAATGATGCAGATATAGGTAACCAGGATCAGCATCCTGATATACCGTGAGTTTACGGTATTTCTAATACATTTCACTTACAAGTTGTGTGTGTCTAGGGCCTTTTTATATTGGTTTTTATGTGTTTTATCATGTTTTGCAGGAAAGGTGTTCAGGCGCGGAAGTTTAGAGACAGCTGAAGG